>JAOBRD020486035.1:0-17532 GCA_027575215.2 Hydrozoanthus sils | reverse complement strand
TCTCAGATTTTATAGAGAACTGTTACAATTTATGCACTGTGCCCCCCCCCCCCAATAATTTTTTGCTTCCACCACCCATGTCTAGGACTGAAAGTGTTAAGAGAGAAAAGTTCTAAAAAACTTGAAAAAATTTGAGATATATTCAGGTTGCTTGGCTGCCTAAAGTTTTTATGAGTGAAATTAATTTTAGCGGCCTGTGGAATCTCTTGAAGCATGTGGCAAATAATTAAAGTTTCTAGTGCAAACTGATCTAAGGGACTTATGATAAATTAGTCAACTCTCCCTACAATATCTTTATTGTCAGTTATTTGCCTCTTTATAACTTTAGCAGAGAACTAAAAATGTCATACAATATCACTTACGTTGTTTTATAAGCCTTATAAATTGATTTTTAGTCAAGTTCTCAACTCTTCCTATATTATCCTTATTGTCTCTTCTTAACCGTTACAAAATTGTAGCAGTTCATAGACCTTTATATTCATAAATGGCAACGGTTTTGATAATTTATTCTCTTGTCTCTGATCAAATAAGCCCTAGTAGCCTCACTATTGAGTTGAACTCTCATAGAATTTATGAAGGTAATGAAACTAGTAGGGCTAATTTGAATGTAGACAAGAATATTAAAATTGCAACCATTTAACATGGGGCTCTATACAAAGTAACTTGTGTTGTTTTTGCACTAGGCACTTCGTGGTCATTTGAGGACTTCTATCCCTGCTTTGGTTATGAGCGTTAATGTTACAACAGGTTGTTTACAATTTATTAAGGATCCTATTCATGCTGTGAATATATGGTTTCCTTTTACTGATTAGCATTAGTACCGTGGCTAGTTTTCCATAGCCAGATGTTGCTGTCCAAATTTTGAAGGTCGGAACCAAACTTGCAAGAATTGTTGAACTCTTTAGATTTTACAATAAGTGAAAAGCTAATGGATGATTTGTATGTTTTAAGGGCATTGTCAGAAAAAGGAAAGATTTAGATGTTAAAAAGATAGAAGATTGATTTCTTCCAGAGAATAACATTTCAGATCTTTTGCTTTTGTTGAACTTCTTATGTAAAGTTCCTTCGCCAAAAAATAAAAACCCTTGGTTTTTTGCAATACATTTGTTATGGTTACATTTGCATGAATGATCAGTAAAACGGCTAACAAAGTTCGAGTTTATTATTTTTTATTATTTATGCTGCTGTCCCTCTCTACCATCAACTCCATCAAAAAAAAGCTTCACTCAGCACAGCCGGCGGCGCAGTGGCCAAGCGGTTAGCGAGTTCGGCTCGTAATCCTAAGGTCGCGAGTTCGAACCCCGGTCAGACCACTGTGTTGTGTCCTTGAGCAAGACGCTTTAGCCTACTTGTTTCTGCAAGTCGACCTGGCTGTATATAAATGAGTACCGTGCAGCTTTTGCTGGGGGCTATGTTGCGATGGATTAGTGTCCTGTCAAAGGGGAGTCGAAGCCTCTCATCCGCTTTAATAACACTGCATAAACCTGATATTAGTGCCGGCGCGCCTAATTGGCCAGTTGGTACACCAGGGCTCGAACTTGCCACCTATAGGTGGCCAATGCTACCAAAAAATGAACCCTGACTACTTGATTTTTAGAGTTTGTAGCGAGCTGGCTTCTACGAGATTGTTTAGAACCTTCGCGACTGGTTAACTATGAGTTATCGTTTCTAATAAAATGATAAAAAAAAAGTGACGAAAAAATGAAGCTTATCTGCTTTGTTTGGCAACAATTGTAACTGCAACTATTCTTGCGCACACAGCTACAGATGGGGGCGTAGAAAGGACTACAATTTGAAAATTTATATGACTACTAAGTTGTGCTCCTGAAGGCTACCAAGTTTTTGCCTCTGATAACCAGCTAGCTACATGAAAAATAGTTGATTTCCAGCACTGTACACGGTGGACAGAAGAACTACTTGATATACAGGAGTTTATCAGTATTTGAATGTCCGGTATATTTACAAGTCATTTCGCCCCGTGATCACATCCCCCCACTGAACGAGGTTGTTTGGCCCCAGCCTCTTCCCCTGTTTCAGTCATTGCTATTGATGAGTAGACTGTTATTTGATTGATAGTTTGAAACAAAGATTCCTTTGTTTAAGGTCCCGAAGGTGTTTAGATTTAAAAGATTTATTTGTAAACATTACGTCACCTGAAATCTGCCTGTAGGCGTTTTTTTATAAGAACAACTAAAACTAACGGAAGCAAAAAATTATTGGGAGAGGGGCACAGTGCGGAAATTGTAACAGTTCATATAAAATCTAAGATTCCTATTCAAAAATTGCTGTTGTTAGCCAGAAATTATTGCACCCCCCTCCCCCCTTAACGGTTCCGCCCATGGGGGTTCGTAATATTGGTAAGATTTCAAAAGCTGTACTTTTGAGTTTATGTCTTTATGTACACTTACAGGCAATATAATTAGAGAACCACATGATCATATATATACTTAACATTAACAACCCTACTGATAAGGACCCAGAGGTCCTAAGCCCGGGGACGGGGGGGATACTCCCTCTATTGGTATGATAAGGAACTTTAGGGGAACTATTCCGACTTTTTAGTGGCCAAATTGACAATTTGGTAAGTTTTAAGGGTTTTCGGAGGAAATCCAAGGTATATTCAACACTTATCCTATTACAATTGAGATGGATATAGTGGCAGACTATCTACTGAGCGCCGAAGGCACGAGGTTGATATTCATTAAGGCGGGAGTTAACCCAAACTTTTTTTGGATAGTGAGGACGTTGAGAAAGATATTTGAACAAGAAGAATATTGAGTAAAATCAGCAAACCGTTCCTCATGGCGAAGAACTAGTACGACTTTGGTTTGAGAACGGTTTGGCGAATTTACATCAAATTTTAACCCAAAAATTAATTTTTAAACTTTTCAAAAAATCACCAAATTCAAAAAAATCTTTAAAACTGCCAATCTTCAAGAAAAAAAAATTCAAAATTTATCCAAAAATTCTTAAAATGTTCAAGCCTTCATTCCATCTGTGTTTTAAGCGTAGGGATTTTGTAGATTCAAACCATGAACGGAGATATCGGAAGAAACATGAGGAAAGTGGCCACAAAGCGCGCTTTGAAATACTTTTAAACTAAATTTTGTTGTCTTCTTGGTACTTTGAGGAATGGCATCTTTTGTTATTTTTTTAATATCGTTATCCTAAACGGACGCGAAGCCACTTCTTCAGTCCGCAATTTTGTTTCGGCGTCATTATCTAGCTACTATTTCGGAGGTAAATATTGTCTAACATCTACTATTTCAAAACCAATCAAGTTGCGCGTAGCGGAGCTGCATGGTTTACTCTAAAACGGTATATTTAGGGTTGCAAAATCAAAACGAGAATAACGTTTCTTTCTGCAGTTTTTTGCTTTTTTCAAAACCGGTCGTATTATTTACTGGTCGAATATTTTCACGCCTAAACTTTGTATTTTTAGGGGAATTTTAGCTAGCATTCTTTGACCTGATCAAGTCGCTTTGCGACGACGGCAATTTGGAAAAAATTGAAAACACGAGAAATATTAGTTAATTTTACGAAGAACCAGGCATTACATGTTTATGACATCGAGGGCAAAAATTCTTCATTCTCCGCGGAATCCCACGAGAAAGCGTTGCATAACTTAATAACTCATTCATTCCAAGGTTCTTCGAAAGTTGCTGGAGATGTAATAACATCTCTGGCCTAAGTAATTCGAATTAGGCCAAAAGACGCGTGATTTTTTTCGAAATTTGACTCGGTCTCATTTGATTACCTACTACAAGGGCATGTACTAAAACCCAGACGATAGACGTAGATGATAGACGTTAGTCGTTAGACGATAGACGATAGACGTTAGACGTTAGACGTTAGACGTTAGACGATAGACGTTAGACGATAATAAAATATATGCCCAATGAAGTTTTGCAACTTCGAAATGAAGGTTTGAAACTTGGAAATAAAGGTTTGAAACTTTGAAATGAATGTTTGAAACTTTGAAATGGTTTGAATTTTGACGTTAAAAACGCGCCATACGCTGCCTCCTCTTGGCGGTAAATGTAAAATCTTTGCTGCCCTACATTGTTGTGGTTTACTATATTGTCAGTTATTGCTGTCAGTTGTGCTTCGCGGGAAAATTGACAACCGGCCACAACAAACAAAAAGATAACGCGGCTGAGCGAGTTAAGTGTTTGCATAGTAAATATTTAACTCGGCTGGGCGGGTGAACTGTCTCCGAAACCGAGTTAAGGTGCAAATTGAGGCATGTACTAACCGGAACACTGGAACGAAACGAAACGACCGGAACCGCCGGAACGGCGAAAGAAACGGAACAATCGGAACCATCGGAACTACCGGAACCGGATATGAAATATAGAAAATATAAATAACATATAATATGTAAAACTAGTAAAACATATATAAAATATTTTGTCAATGTTTAGTCTGCCTGAAGCTAGAGATCATACACACGATTGAGTATAATGAACAACACACTGAAACTAGAATACAAATAGCAGCTTTAGTGAAGTGTGAACGCGAATATCGGCCTTAATCGTACGGGTGTTTACCATAAAGTATTAGCCCATTAAGAGAAGTCGTGAGTCTACACTAGCTAAGCCTCTGAAATATTCACCTCCCGAGACGTTACGAATTAAAGCGGTTTTAGATTGTTGTTACTGTTTTGTTAGTATTCATAAAATGTGTATTTGGGAAGTGGGGAAAAGAAAAATGGAGAGTGTGATCGCCTGCAACCACTGCGACACTGGTTAGAACTCAAAAGTAGGGTAGGCTTACTCTCTTTCGAAAGGTTTTTATTTGTTTTTCTGCCTTTTACTGCCTGAACAGAAACTAATTTAAACGGAAGGTGGATAGAGGCAAGTCCTTCACAGTACGTTTTCAGTTTTCCTGCTGATATAATCTTAAATCATATTCATTGTACCACGGTCCGAGTAAATGATAGCCGTACTAATTCAACTCCAAGCGTATAGTTTTAACCAGTTTTTTTCTCTTCGTCATGTTTATACGAGTATGATAATCACTTCAGGTAAACTAAACATTTAGAAATTAATTGAGTTTCTATATTTCATATTGGTTCCGGTAGCTCTGATGATTTCGTTTCGGCCGTTCCGATTGTTCCGTTTCTTTCATTCCGGCGGCTCCGGTGGTTCCAGTCGCTTCGTTCCGTTCCGGTGTTCCGGGTTTTAGTACATGCCCAAAGCTGTTAACTCGTTTCACGTTTATAAAATGCAACCCTATAATTCAATAGAACCCGGGCGATTTAGCGGTTAACTCGGCCAGGCGGTTTAACGTTCTCCATGTAACTGACATATCCCCGGTATCATTTTACATCTCCAGCGGAAATTTTTTTCTGTGCTCCTCAGAGCAAGCCATTCATTAAACTTTTCTATTACGTGTTGTTTAATTGTATTACTTTTTCGATGGGAGAAACATTTTATGTCAAGAGTCCGCGGTGTTTTTGTTTTATGTTCGTTGGCAATTAGCAAGAGCCCGAACTAGTTTGTAAACATAATTTTATATGCGGTCATGACTAATATCTAAAGAATGTATAAAATAACTAGAAATATGTGCCAAACAAACAGCTAAACGGAAGTGGTAAACGTTAATCTGAGTAGGGCCTGTAGCCTGCGTGCAGACGCCAGTCTCCGCTCGGCCAATTTAACGGTAAGCGGCTATGCGTAGACTATAGGGTCTGATACTCAGGTTAAGTTAACGTCGGCTAATTAACCAAAGGACAGTGAACGGCTTGTGAAAAATAAAACTCGGGGTCTCCGGTTAAGCGCTTAAGATCGCATTTATATTTGAACATTTTTTCGAAGTTTTTGAGAAATTGGGCATATCTTTTATTATCGTCTAGATAACGTCTAACGTCTATCGTCTATCGTCTGTCGTCTGGTTTTAGTACATGCCACAACAAGAGCTTTAGCCCGGCGTTGTTTTAGGAGTTAAAAATATCTATACTACTGCCAAATTTTTAATCTTTTTTTTTAATTTGAGTTCGATGGCAAAAATAAACAAAAAAAATTGCGCTGGTTGTTTTGGCACGCAACCTGACTGCCGAGTTACATGTTGCTTTGTTTTTCTGATAAGTCTGACAGGCAGTAATCATCGATCAGAAGGATTCGGTAGGAAGACATTCATTACTTTCTCTTTCACTTAGGCTTACAGTTCCCAATAAATGGCACTTTACATACAGTGCCAGTGCTACACGCTTTTTTTATGGAAAGAACATACTTTATATATAAGAAAAACCATTTACCAAAAAATTAAGAAAAATCTATAAAGAAAAATCACCAGGCTGAACTTTTGATCAAACAATTTTAAGAATATTTAATTTAATCCTTGTTCATAGGTTGAAATGTTCATGTTAGTTAATAATAATAGTTTCTAACTGCTCATTTCTTTTCTTGTTCCGAACAATTACAGTAATCTTTTAGAAAACAAAGTTTCGGAATTTCGTCCTTTTTTTGAATAAAGTCTCTTTTCGCTGTGTAAAACTTACGAATACAATTTAACTGTTTCTGTAAAAACACTGCGCGCAACCCTCCGTCGTCTCAATTTTATCACATTCATTAGGGAACAATTTTTAAACTATTTAAAGAACAGTTTGAGGCTGAAATGGTCAAAAAGTTTAAGAACAGCCAAGCCTCAGCCGAAAGTTGCTGGTTTTTATTTAAAAAAAGGCATTTAGTACTCGTGATAAGCATGATATGTTTTACTTTTACTTTTAGACTTTGTTGGGCTGACTCAGTTCAAAGGAACTTTTTTAATGAAATCACAACTTCCGCCTCTCCTATTTTCCTCAATGACTTCATTCACTTGGAATAATGAATATGGATTCCTCAGGAAACACAGTAGTGTGCGAACAGATTTGGCTCAATCACGTAAGAAAGCGTGGGCGACACTTCCGATTTGCGGCGTATAATACAAAGTCCCACAGCCCTCCCCCAAAGGTTTTCATAAATTAGCATAAAATATCTGCGCAGAGACTATGCGCAGTTGGTTACGTAAAGGTCGAAGAAGAATGCAAACCTTAGTAAAGGTCGAAGATAGTTGATTGTTTTCTTGCAACGAAAAACATTCTTTAGAGATGTCAAAGCTACAGAAAGCAACACAGAGATTCGCCACGCAGGCGGATCTTAGTGTGATTGAAGTAAAATCTAAGGTAAATGTTGCGATTTCTTGCATGTTTGAATGAACTATTGAATTCTTCTCTGCAGTAACGCCTACCATATGAACGCGACACTCACATTTTATGTCTGTATATTTTTTTCTTTTGGTAGTTTGATGCCGAGTTTCGAAGATTCCCTGTTGATAAGAATGTCACGAGAACCTACGAGCAATTTTATAAACAGGTTGAAACTATGCACAAGTTGGAAGAAATCCCTTTTACGACATGGTACACCGACATTCACAACGACTTGCTTCCAATCAACAACGACAACAATTTCGACATTGCGTTAAGTCAAGCACTGAATCATGCTGCTAAACCCTTGCTAAGACTCTTTGTGCAGCGAAAGGGTAGGTTAATCATCTAAACTCGTTTTAAATATGGTGTTTAAGCTCTCATGTTAGCGATACATATTTAATCGTAGATTGATGAATTGAGAGTTGGATCAAAGCTTCCTCATATGCATATTATGTGAATTCTAACGTATACGTAGTCAAATTTAGCAGAAAAATGAACAATTGCATACACATCTAAGGCTACTTTTGTTTAAAAAAAAATTAAATCACCACAGAGACATGTCAATCAAGACATGTAGACGGAAGGTAAAACAAATCACTGAAGTGGGTTGTCTGGTAATCAGTTGATTAATCGATGATCCAAATTTTTTTGCAAGTAGAATGTCATGCAATCACCGTAAATCCTTTTGTTATAGACTTTTTGTTGTGGAATATATAAATTGGAGAAGTGATATCGAGAACCTAAAGGATAAATATCTGCATTATTTATTGTGAAATTACATTATTTTATTATTAGACAGGCGATTTGGTCTCAAAACAATTGGAAGCTTTTTGTATGGAAGAAAAAATCAACTCGAGCATTGCTTGTCACAAAGGCTACAAGAACAACACTGCTTTGGATCCAGTACTTTCTTCCAAAAAATTATCTTACTGTACTTTTTCCTAATTTTGTTGCACACTATGCTGTGCAGTTTTTTAGATTATGTGGCTTTATTCAATCCATTATACAGCCATGGAATTTAATCTGAGACAGAGTATTAGCTTTTCACACAATTCCAGTTTGATCTGTGCATATTATAACAGAGCCTTTTTTGCAGGTAGATCCGTATTCACTAGTGCTTTATGCTTTATTCAAGTGGTAATTATTACTAATTTTTTTTAACAAGTTTAAAGTACCACTGGTAAAAGTAGACTATCATGGCACACACTCAGCCTTGGTTTAGAACTGAAGTAAATTATTCACAACTTCCGGCAAGAAAATGTGTTATTCAAAACTTGAGCAGTGTGTTGTTTCGTTTTAAAATTCAGTTCGTCCTTGCTGGAACTTGTGAATGTTTCCCTTCAGTTTGAGCTGAGCACTTGCTATTTTTATCAGGCATATCTTGAACACAAGAAGGTTATATATCAAGTCTCCAAAAACAATAATTTTGGCACTTTCTTAATTTTCTAAGAGGGCCATGTGTTAAAAAACTCCCTGGGGGTTAACATGTTTTTTACCCTCTCAAAATAAAGGATATTGAATTGTATTGTATGGCACTATTAAGTGTATTGTACACTTAATAACATATAGTTGCAAGTCATTCTATCACTGCATAGAAATGAATCCTACTACATCTAGCTTAGTTCATGTAGGGGGATACTTTGAACTCAAGTAGAGGTAGCAAATGGTAAATCCAAAACTATTCGAGATGCCAAGACAGCTGGCCTTTTAAAATCTGAGCCCAAGAGTTTGGAAAGCAAGGTATAATTAAGATACTAGAAATTAGAGACTGAGATCAAACCAAAATAATTTCAAGCAAAACAGATTTCGAGCTCTGTTGGAAATACCAAGCCATTTTATGGGAAAACTTGAGACTTTCACCTTTCAAGGGAACATTCACTACCCCTTCAATTATGCAGGAAACACATGTACATGCCCTAGCTAGCTAAAATGTACAATTATTTTATGTGCCACTTTTTTTATAGTGGAGGGATTGGCACAGTGGTAATATATCTGCCCCCAAATCCTGAGGCCCCAGTTCAATTCCCAGCCTGGTCGAGGATTAAATATTTTTGGCGACTTTCTTTCCTGCTGAAGGCCAATAAACTTTCCTTGCAAATTTCTCTTCCTCTAACTAAATTTTGAAAAGGTATATTGGCCCTAAGTTGGGAGAGTTAAGCATCCCATCATTTTTTTAGTTGTGGATATGCAAAGCATAGGAATAACTATTGCTGTGGGGCAGAATATGCAAATATGTCACTCATTGAGATGTAAACAATTTCGATAATTCAACGTGAGACAAAATTATTCCGGAACTGTTCTATCGACTTTACAAAATAATGCTTCATGAATTCTACACAATATCCCAAGTCAAAGTTGTAAATTTGAAGGTGTATAAACCATGAGTGAAGACATTGAATGCAAAGAGTACGTCTTTTACTCCTGAAGAAATTTGCTTATTGATTTGATATTGTGCAAGCTCACAGTGGGTTTGTAAATAGTGATTTCCGTGATTCGGACTGCACAACAGGTGAATGGTTTCCTGTTACAGTATTTGTTAACTTCAAGTGACTACTAAATATTTGTGCAAACTTTAAAGCAATTTCCAGTATTTATTTGATAGAATAGATGCCTTAAATTGCATTTATATTTAGCTTCACTTATTTTAACCGAATTGCACTAAACGCAACAACTCTTCAAAAACATGCTTGAAGTTTGTTTGAAATTCACAAACAATACACATTGCTGAGTTAAGTAAGAATGTATGGAGTGTTTATGTTTTCAAAATAAGAACTGCAATAAGCATAAAAAAGCATCTATAGTATCTGCAGTGGCTTTTCATGTTTTTGTTCATGTTGTTCAATGTTGTTGAATAAAGTGCAAGAAATAACATCACAGACAACTATATATTGTATTTCTAGAGAAGAATTAAATTTTAGTTGAATTTCCCCCAACAGTACGCCCTCTGTTCAAAATAGTTCAAAACTGTATCCAAAAATATGTATGTAAAAGGCAATTTAACTGTTTGCAAAATAATTAAAATTTAATGTATCAATGACTCATTCACAGATCCCTTTGATATCTATTTAGGGTTGGAAAGGTTAATGTATGTTTGGCTTCTACCTTTCAGTGCTATATAACAGAGAATTATTGATGGTAATTTTGAAGTTGCAAAATACTTTGAGTTCAAGACAATTTGTTAAAAAGGGGTTGCTAACTTTTTGGAAATAACCCAATCATTTTTGTCTCAGTCTGGACTAAGAGCTTAACCCAATGAAGATGCTGGTGAGTAAGTTTGCAGGAATAGGGATTGATAAGTTCAGTCAGTCCCCAGCTAAACTATGTAATGACAAATTTTCTTCTCCAGGTGAGGGCTATGAGAAAACAGGACTTCCCCCTGAAATAGGACCAGCAAAAAAGAACCTGCAAGGTGTGCTTAAAAGTATTAACATTCTCCCTCACACTGCCAAACCAGAAAACAGATTATCCATTGGAACTCCTAAAGATTTCCGCCGTGTATCAGCTATTGTAGATGTTGACATCTTACCAGAAACACAAAGGAGAGTTCGGCTTTTGAAACACAACACAGACAAGCCCCTTGGTTTCTATATTCGAGATGGTACTAGTGTTCGCGTAACTCCAAATGGGCTAGAGCGGGTCCCTGGCATTTTTATTTCAAGGTTAGTTCCAGGGGGCTTAGCAGAAAGCACAGGGCTTCTAGCAGTTAACGATGAAGTATTAGAAGTGAATGGCATTGATGTTGCAGGAAAGACATTAGACCAAGTGACTGACATGATGATTGCAAATAGCCATAACTTGATAATCACAGTAAAACCAGCCAATCAAATGAACAATGTAATGTCTCCAATGCCAGGCTCAGATAGAATTGAACTCGGTGTAAAATCAAAGAGCTTGACAAATTTGAATGATATCAAATCATCTGTCGCAATACCAAGTGGAACGCCAACAATAGCTCATGCATACACCAATCATATGACAGAGGATTTTCCTGATAGTGATGAAGAGGGGGAACCGACAGTTGACGATTCTGGTGTGTTGTCCATTTGAGTATAATCCTAACATCCATTGGAGTATGGCTGCAAATTTACTGCTCATTTATAATTGTTTACTGACAGTATACCACACCATGCATATCAATGGCAATTGATTCATCAAGAAAATAAACCTGTCCTATAGATTGCATTGACATTATTTTTTTTGTGTACAAAAGCAAGATGCAATATTGACAATGACCCAACACTTCAGTATCCATGGTAACCATGACGGTATGACATTATACAGCATCAGTAGCTGCTTAAGAATAACCTAGCGAAGTGACAGTGTTTTTAAATTTAGTAAATAAATATTGTTTAAAAACAGTGTATATAAGCAATCACAATGCTATGTTGCATTCTAGACCAAGTGTAGAAAAATTTTACTTCTCAAGCAATGGGAAATCCTCACCATGAAGAGGTTTTAGTTTTAGGAGTTACAATAAGAATCTATATTGATTTCACAAGCAGTAAGTTTTCTGTTGAAAGTAGTTTATCACAAGGGGGAGGGGGCATGTAGAAATTAAAAAGTTACTTCAGTTGGTGCTTCTTACAATCATATTAGTATTAAAGTCCTTATGATTCAGTTGTGGGGCAAACTTTTTATCAGAAAAGGTGAAAAGTTGGTATATAATTATGCTAATCATTTGAGTTAATTTCTTTTTAAAGACACCATCTGGAGTGATTTTTTTTAATTTCTCGTTACAAGTAATTTTTTCTTTAAAAACACATAGCTGTATATGTACTCATGTTTGATTAATTATTTCTGAGGTTTCCAAAAGCCTTTTATTTCAAATTTATGCCCCTATTTCAAAAAGGGTTTGGCACTTAAGATTTATATCACGGCTGATACAACTCTGAAGAAATCTATGTGATAACTATGTTTACATGTGATAGATGATGGTTGCACTGATAGCAGAGTTAAATTAATGCTAAGATATTCTGAAGACGATGTAAATTTATGTTTCATCCTTGATATCTTGGGAAAGAAGAAAGAGTAAACATATCAAAATAAGAATTGACCAGGTTGTATCTTTTATACTTTATGCTTTTTTCATTGACATTACATCCTTTTTGAAATAGATGAAATAAGATAACACCAAAATATCCAAAAGTCCTTTACCTTACTGCTTTTGAAAAAGTCAAAACTAGGATCCCATGTCAGTCCAAATTCTTAATTTTGAAGATTGAATTAATTATGTTAACAAAACCATGATAATTGCACATATTGATTCTAATTAAATATGTATAGCTGAAAGATATTGATTATCTTCAGTCTTTTGGACTCAAGAATATTTCCATAGGCAATCTTTTTTCATTGTTAACTTATTAGAATTGATATATAGATCTAGACATTTCCCATGTTTTTATCTTAAGTATTAATTTTGTATTCTGTAAAATTTGTGTAACACTGCTGGAGAGAGGGACTTTTTTTTTGAAAGAAAATGATATTTTACAAATAATAGGTTTGGGAAGTAGTACAAAACAAATAAAATGTTTTCAAATGAACAGTCAGCATTTTATATTAACACAAACCCCAATTCTGGGAAAATCTCTCCACTCCAGCTTCTAACTACTGGGCTTACAACGTTAACAGTTGCTGTTCTAAGACTGAATTACCATTGAACATTTAAAATTACCTTTTCTTGCAAAGAAAGAAAATATGAAGCTTTAAATCAAACGTAATAAAATATTTGTCAAGGGAAACTAAAATAATTGTGCAAGTTCAGGAGTAACTAAGACTTTGGAGCATTGATTTGCATAAATTAGACAAAGACCTTAGCACAAATTGAGTCTGATTGTACATTTAAACACAGACCAAAATACTTGTTTAGGACATAGAAGTAAGACCTAAAATTAATGTCAGTGCATAAACATTATGATAATAGATACGCAGGCACAGATACACAGTTCCAAGTGACCTTGGCAATTGTTTTAAGGCATGTATTGAAAAAATGCCAGAACAAGTTTGATTGTCTTATTAATGAGGTGTTACTCAAATTAAACCAAATTTGTCAGTTTAAATGCAAAATCGGACTCAATTTGCGCCAAGGTCTTTGTCTTATGCAAATCAGTGACTCTGAACTCTTAGTCATTCTTGAACCAAATCGCCAGTTTCTATCATTAGTTTTAATGGCAGTATATATATGTTTAATAAGTATCTTATAAATCACTGTTAAATGAAATGTTTATGTCAAAATCTGAGTGGTAGCAAACAAATATTTTAGTGTTTAATTACTTTTCGGGTGAACTGTATCAAGACTTGTAGCCTTGGTATGCTTTGCAGCTGTTGTATTGATTCAAGGGAAAATTCTGTCCACTTTTTAACTATCAGCTTGCATTGTCAGTTGAGAAACTCAAGTTAAACTGTTTCAGTCCCAACCAGTTCATCAACATCCAATTATTTCTCCTTTCACAACACATCAAACAAAAATGTATAAATTAAAATATTGAAGACAAAAAGCAAAAATGTTCCTAAACTGATTACATGAAAAGTCTAAATCCTACTGGCCAGGGAGAATTTACCAGTGCACACAACCATCGTCTTGTTTGGGCTGAAAATGTTGATATTGTTAATAATGTATACAGTATTTGTTTATCATTAAGCAACAGTTATCTATTGCTAGCCTGCGTTTCAGACTATTTAAACCTCTGGTATAGTCGCTATACCAGAAGTTAAATAGTCTGTGATGCAGGCTCTCTGTTGCACCCTAAATTCAAGTAGCTCAAAGACCACAACAGTTATGCACATTAAACACATGACAGATCAAAGCTTTATAGCTAGCTATACTGATTCTGATTCATTTTGCCAAATTCAAGTTAATCTCAGCTATTAGATTGTTTTAGTT
Organism: Hydrozoanthus sils; assembly: GCA_027575215.2. NCBI lineage: Eukaryota > Metazoa > Cnidaria > Anthozoa > Zoantharia > Hydrozoanthidae > Hydrozoanthus > Hydrozoanthus sils. The sequence continues at coordinate 3,463 of JAOBRD020486035.1, read as the reverse complement.
TTACAAGTTACACTTGATAAATAAAATTTAGAGTTAGATAGTTTTTAGTATCATGTATTCACAGTAGTAGTGACAAATTTGAAATTTGTTCAATGTCAGATTTATGCATCAAGTAAGCTAAGTATTGTAGTCTAAGATTTGTATATATTTGTTTGCCCGATGTAACCATCCATATTTTTCAGCTTGGAAAAAAAGGAAAATTTCTAATTTTATTTTGCTTTAAATAGGTCATTCATCATGCAAATCTCAAGGTTGGCTTTGCCAATATAAAAAATTCATAATTTATACACTTTGTTGAAAGTTTGGTGTCTGCATAAGCTACCGAAATTGGAATGCATCAAAATTTAGAGATAAAATTCTTGTACATATTTATTTTAGGTATGAATAAGATGCCATTATTGCAAAAATTGAAGGGGGAAGTGCAAGAACAAATATGTACTAAAATAAGTGGCTTTGCTAAATTCTCCCAACATTAGTGAAGTGAGAGTTAGGGAGAGTTGACAGCTTAACCAAGAGTCACTTACGTTGTTTTTGCATAATTAGACCCTTCAAAATTTTTTCATTACTGTCTAATATATTGGCCAGAGATAATATGTTATTTAGACCTTAATTTGAATGTTTGACTGAGCCCTAGAACTGTGTGAAATAACAAATACTGGGAATCCAAGCATTGCTGGTAATCGTCATCCTCAGGGTTTGAAACAGCAAACATGAAATGCATGAAAAAATAGCAAAATGGTTAACGTTTCGTGTTTCTGTTTTTGATCTGAAGTGAACTAATTTTTTCTGTTTTTCTAGGTTTGTAGAATTTACACCTTGCACATTTTGGCAGTAATTGCCTGTTTTATTAATGCAAAACATTATTAACTCCTTTTATTAAACTGTGGATGTTTAACTGAGACCAAGAACTGCTGTTTTAAAATACTGTCATTTTGAATCCAAGTTTTTGCTGGTTTTAAGCTTGCATGATTACATATATTATTAGTGAATACAGCGAAGATCAAATGCACAGAAAAGTAGAGAAGTTTTTTGCAAAGCTCAGATAATTTTGAATCCAAGTTTTTGCTGGTCTGAAGCTTGCATGATCACATATATTATTAATAAATACAGCAAAGATCAAATGCATGAAAAAGTAGAGAATGTTTTTTGCAGAAAGCTCAGATAAGTCTTAGTGATATTTTCACTGGGTACAATATATGTGACCCTTGCCCACAGGGCCGGGGGAGGGGTGTACCCACATTGGTTTCAAAGGTCCACTTTCTTGTTAACCAACTCTAACTAAGCAACATTATCATCTATGTTTTTCTTTCCCATTTGTGTTTGTGGTCTTCAGCTCTCTTTCCTTGTGACATTTCAGCAATCCTGTCCTCCTCAGGTGACTTAAAATCAAGACAAAAGATAGAAGACAACAAGCACAAAAGGGAAAAAATAACATGGGGAATAATGTTGCAGACTGCTGCACACCAGCCCCATCTGAAGATGCTATTAACTGACTAGCTAGAACAGACAACTTCAAAAATACCTGTAGCCAAGAAAATATAATTTTTTAATTTTAAATACAACTATACTATATGATTTCATTAGAAGATACTCTTCTTGACCAAAGATCAAAGCCAAAAAATTATTAATATTTAACTTTGAAAACTACAATATTTCATCAGAAGGTACTCATCTTGACCAAAGCAAAAAATTATTAATTTCTAACTTTGAAAACTATAAAATTGTATCAGAAGGTATTCTTCTCGGCCAAAGATCAAAGCTAACACGAAGATAATCCGGTGCTTCAATATCCTCTCGAATCGATGATATTCTCTGTCGACCCCTAATAGGGTGAGTCTTGTAGTCCCAACTTGGTTCATAGGATTGTAGAAAATCCAATTTGGCTTGAGTAGTTCTGTGTGGTAAACTTAGTTGATCCTTTTCAAAATCACTTTGTATTTTCCAATCTTCAACTTTTCCTCTAGCTTTTCTATTTCTTGGTTCAAGGTCCTTTTCTACCTGAACCTTAGATTTCTGATTTTGCTTTTCTTTGTTCTTTTGTATTTTTTTCTCTTCCATCCACTCCTCAAATGTTTTTTGGCTGCCAACTGACTTGGAGCTTGTTGCCGACTGACAGGATTTACTAGGGACAACAAATGTTATGTTTATTTTTTAGTTTCACTTTCAAATTTAGATTCACATTAATATTCCCAACATGTTTTCCCATCCTTTTTACTCTTCCCCCCTGGATGGAACCATGGATCAAAGTCTACTGCAGCTACTACATAATTAAATGGTCAATTAAAAACTTAATTCTAACATAAACAACCCTAAAAATAGTTTTCATATTCTTAATAACTGTTGGGACTCATGGTTGATACTTATTGTTGTTTACTACAACACAATTAAACTATCATCAGCCAACCCCCTTCCCCATTAAACTGGTCTTTTCAGTCTCACAAAGGTTTTGACCATTGCATGCACAGGGGCTGTTATAGGTACTGTATACTGCATTGGTTCAATCATGCAAATAATAATTATTGTCACAAAATGGCATTGATCTGATGAGGGACAACTTGCACATCATTACCAATACTGCCTTGTGCGAACAGAGCCTAAAGTTTCTACAACAAAGTCAGTGCATTAAGAGAACAAGCACTGAGTAAAATTACATGAACAAACCATTTTGCATCATTGGTATGATTTGATTATGACTGATCATGATTTGCATCACAATTGATTACTTTACCTGCAGCTGTTTAAGGTTCTTTCATTATTTGTCTTTTCCTGTTTTGAGGTTGACCAGCTGTTACAAGTTCTTCCTTGACTGTATTTTGAGCCATTGCTCATTTGCTCCAGTTCTGTGTCAGAATACAGGGTACCATATTGACCCTTGTTCTGTTTGGCAACTGACAGCATTTAATTGAGTAGAAAAATGTATTAATTAATTTACTTCAAAATCAACTTGATATTTTTCACCAGTACAGGGGGAAAGGGGGGAGGGACTTGGTATGATAAGGATTCTCGTCTTATATCTTTAGGGTTCAAAGTCAACAATTTTGTGTTTTTAGGGATTTTCAAAAAAAAAATTATTACAGCAGTTGGGGGTGCAGAAACAAAATAAGTATATTTTTTTAGGCATAAAAAATCTACTTATTGACCTTTCCTTCAAAAGAACTGACCGTATTCTTGAGCATCATCGCAATAAAACATAATAAAAGCTATATACAGGGATCTGCTGCCTTTTAGGGTATAGTGTTCCCATATTCTGGTCGTAAACAGATTGGCTTTTCGTGCCTGAATTCTAAACAGGGTATACATGCTGCCTTGCTCCTTTTGCCAGCATAAACAGCTGGGTAATTAATTGGTTCTGATGCTCAGAAAATATCAAAAACATGGTGTGATCTTACACTAAAAGTCATAGAGAGGATGGGAATTTAAACCCTAATATCACAAATGGGGTCAAGGTTTTAGAGATAGGATC
>JAOBRD020485930.1:0-17534 GCA_027575215.2 Hydrozoanthus sils | reverse complement strand
ATATTTGGGCAATAAAACACATTTTCCATGCCCCTGTAATTTTTTAATGCACGAGAAGGGGGGGGGGGGTGTTGGGAGAATTATATAAAACTTGAAAGTCACAAGCCGTCCAAGTTTTTTATCAGTTTGACCAACATTCCCCCTGAGTGCACGAAAAAATTACAGGGGCATAGAAAATGCACATAATATATCAACATCCAAATTCTCCTTACATGTCATCTGCTATCTTGTGAGTACAAAGCGTGAAGCTTGAACTGTCGTGTACTACTCAACTTTATCAGAAAGTTTGCCTTTAAAAAAGGCCAACAGCTACCTCAGTTTTTAGAGAAATTACAAAGCAAAATTATTTGCAGTAGCTTAGGCAATATTTTCTTAAAGGTTTTCAAGTAGCGACTGCAAAAAATAACTAGTGGTCTCGAGACAACTTGGTCCGGATTTGGGAGAAAACAAAATTCATTTGGATGCCTTGGATAGTACCAAGAACATGCCGTTGGACTTTATGCTATCTGTAGTAGCAACAGAATTTCATGTGCCCTGGATATAGATTGGGACAGTATCATGGCTGCTTGATGGAATCTGATGAATGAATCAGGTTGCCAAGACTGTTCGAAGAGCCATTGAAATCAAGCTGTACTGCCGTGTGCAAAACTCAGCTGATTATGGTTAGAAACTTAAGATGTTTTAATAGCAGTTCTTTTGTCATTAATTTCTGAGAGACTATTTTAAATTCATTTTTTCTCCACTTTTCACATAAAGAGTAAAAAGATGTCGGATAAATATATAAGCTCAACAAATTTGTATTTAGTTCAGTACCTAGCTAGCCTGAGTTGCACTGTTTTTCAAATTTTAAAAATTGGCTAGCTGTTTCTTGACTAATAAAAGCTACTCTTCATACATTCCTCGCTCTTGATGTGTCTAAGTAATGTTAGAACTTGATAATTGGGAGAGGTTTTGTTACTTTTAAAAGAAGAAACCATTTTGTCGAGTACTTCGTATTTAATTGTAAAATTCCCTGAGCTTGCTCTGACTTGTCGACTACAGCAAACCACATCTTTTCAGTTTTGGTTTCCCAGTTTAACACCTTTTAAAATAGACTCGTCTTTATTTGTTATCTGTTACTGAGTTTTGAACATAAACCTTGCAAGGAGTATATGAACAGAGGCTTTCGGACCAAGAAAATGAGTGACCAAATAGAGAGAGGAATTGTGTGGGAATCTTAGACGAATAAGCACTCAACAAGCCATGTGAACAAAACTTGTATTGTGAACTTGTTTACGAATGAAATTTGAGGTAAGTTCATCACGAGAAAGCCACTTGACAACCCTGAGAAATTGAAACATGAAGCTTCATTAATGAACTTGTTTGCAGCACGTGTGGGCGCTGGTCACGTCATTATTTAACTTTTCTATTTTGTTTGTTTTAGTAAGTAAGAAATGTGCTTGGAAACCTCAAACTCATCGATTCTACAGTTAATTAGAGTTTTTAAAAATGTTAGGAGTTCAGCAAAAGGGAATTGCAGACCACTGCTGGAAAAGTAGGAAATGATTATTTCCCCTGATTATCTCCCCTTTAAAAAGTGCAGAGATGACATAAAGAACCAACAGCAAAACTGCCATTCATGTCATGCTGGAACTCAGACATCCACGAGCAAGCTAGTATAAGCTCATAATCTGTATTGACCATGATTTTTCTTGCTGTCAACCAAATAGAACAGATGTAAATATTATTTCCAAGACTTTGTTAACTTATAAAATTATATGGTTCTGAGGCTAATGAAATCGAAAAGGTGAGATAAGGTTAAATTGTTTTGCTTTGTGTTACCATTCTTATGTGGCCACGAGGTTGCTGTTTCCCAAATTTTGATTGTAAACAAGGTCACTTCAAGCTTATATTTTTCATAATTTTGAGTTTTTAATCGAAAGGAGTCAAAATGGTAAGTGACTTTCCAACTTGTTCGAGTGTCTTCCGAAGTTTAATTGCATGCTTTTTGAAGTCCCATTTGAATGACTTTTCAATGAGGACATAAATGACTTTCAGCCTCTATCTATCGACTTCTAAATTAGCATAAACAACTTTTCAACTTATTCAAACACCTTTTCAGTTAACGAGAACGACTTTTTGTCCCATTCAAACGGCTTTTTGACCTGTTTAAATGACTTTTTACATCATTAGAACAGGTAGCAAATGGCTTTGATTGAAAAACAGAAAGTCATTATTATACGTTTTCCCATGCAGGGTCATATTTTATGTTCCAAATCATGTACTACCACTAAGATTTCTTAATTTATAACAAGCTCTCTAACATTAATTAAAGAGCACTGTACTTGTTATTGTAGAACTATCCTTAATAGAACTAATATAAATAGCATGTGTATCATTAAAAACTCATTGGATGTCTTGAAGTGTAACTCTATTAGTTCAAGGGACTTTCTACACTATAATATACTAGAAATAGTGGTCACTATAGCTTCCCCCGCTTTCGATAACCTGTTTATGGGATGTGTATTGAATATAAATACTGTGCATACATATGACTGTTTAAAAATGAATTCTTCAAGCATTAATAACATCCATGTGTAAGTAGTAGACAAATTTATCTGTAAATTTGACAATGAAATATATTACAATCATATAGTATTGTATTATTTCTATCTCTTTCTGACAATATCGATGCAAGTCTGAGTTTTCTGTGTTTCAAACGTTTTAGTTGAGATTCATTAATATTAATTTGTGACCTGTTGGATCGAGTCGCCCATTGCTGATTTGTGTCTGACAAACCAAATTTATTCAGTACTGTTGAATGCTTTTTAATTAAAAGAAATCACTGAAGTGCAAAATACTCAACTTAAAATGCTTCTCGAAGATGGTGAAACACAAACTCATAGATATAGATGCAAGACCTTCAAATGCTGCAAGATGCTGCTAGAAGATGGCAAAGCTCGAAGGTGACGAAATGCGACCTCGTTGTTGCAAGTACCCGACACCACTGTGCGTGTCTAGTTTTGCCAAAATGAGAATGCTTTGCCCGCTACAAACACATTTCTTACTTTTTCAAAAAATAATCTTTGTCCTTGTATGTATACACCTGGGGTATCCTAGGGTTCCTCCTTGGGTTTTGGCCTATGGGGCCAAAACCCTGTGGGGGCAACTAGAATAGCCCAGGACAAGCTTAAACTACACCAGCACGAACTACATTCTGGAAGGAGTATTTACTTTTAGACATAAAACTTACATAGCAGGTACAGTAAGAACTATCACACCTGTTTTACTGATGAAAGAAGGTCTAATAAATTACTTTACGTGTAGGAGTCTTCATAGAGTAATAATCTTATGGATAATATCTCTGTTTGCTTTGGAGGTAAAGTACTTATACAAGATGTCAGTATCCTTTGGGCACTAATAGTTAACCATTGTCAGCAGATCAATTCCTTCATACATACAGTATGAATATGAATTTGTAATAAATAAATTGAAAATGGACATCACCATGGCTCTTCAGTTCAAAAACACATTTTGATACATCAATGATTTGCTGTGCATCAACAACAGCAGCTTTGCAAAGTACACCAAAGAGATCTCTCTACCTTAGTTGGAACTGAAAGACACTACAGTTTCTCCTACGGAAACTTCCTATACCTGGATACTACAACAAAAATGGGAAAAGAGGAGACATTAAAGACAAGCATTATATGACGAGAGGAATTCAATTTCAAGATAGTGAACTTCCCTAAAATCACTACAACTGGAATCCAAGTTTACCTTCACCCAATTTCTGAAGTTTTTCTCTTGATACATCAAAGTCTGGTTTTGGTGGTGCTGGAGGTATCTATTGGAAAAAAACAGTTCATTCAGGCAATAAGAATATGATCACAAATATAATTATTCATGTATACCTAGAATTTCTACTTCTTGTTCCACAGGTAGTGCAAGTAATATTTGTGATGCTATTGTATTTGTAAAGCAATTGTATGGGATTTTACAATTTGCCTTGAAACGTTATTGAAATGAAATAAATGTTATGAAATACCTTGCTATCCTTGAGTTGTTTTTTTTTCCATCATTCTGTGGTGTTCTGTGGTGGTTTCTTTATGAATCATTCAATCGAGGGAGGTGAGCAGGGAAGGAAAAGAAAAAAGAAGACAAGGTTGGAAACTCTACATCAAACCAATCAAACTCAAGCACTCGTAAAACACCAAATATCAATAAAAATTCAAAACTTTCTCAGAATCCTACCTTCGAGATGAATTTGCAACAATTCTCAATCATACAAGTATCCTCACACAGAATATTAATTTTACTTGACACCAGCACTACGAGCAGCCATTGTGCCCAATGATCAATCAGATTTGACAGCCAACGAGTCAAGCCAATCCTTGTCCTCCCAACTGAGTTTGAGTTTTTGCATGACCATTGAAAATCCTTTGCAGGGCTGATCGTACCCTGGCTATTTGCTTTAGTCATTGGGCATACAAATTGGCGAGATTGTGACAATAATATTGTGTGAGGATTCTTGTATAACTGAAAATTGTTGCAAGTTCAACTTGAAGATTGGATTCTGAGAAATATTTGACTTTTTATTGCTATTTGGAGTTTTAATAGTGCTTGAGTTTGATCAGGTAGATGTTGAGTTTCCAACCTTGTCTTCTTTTTTCTTTTCCTTCCCCGCTCGCCTCCCTCAATTGAATGATTCGTAAAGAAACCACCTCAAAACACCACAGAATGATGGGGGAAAAAAACAACTCAAGGAGAGTGAGGTATTTCATAACATTTATTTCATTTCAATAACGTTTCAAGGCAAATTGTAAAATCCCATACATTTGCTTTACAAATACAATAGTGTCACAAATATTGATTGGGCTACCTGTGTTTGTTCCTTTAATCTAGGGCAAACATATCAAAATCAAAATGCAAGTTAAGTGTCTTACAATTTATTGTTGACAATGTACCTAATGTAAATTCTTTTGTAATATCAGTTTTATTCTGAAAGAACATACAAACTATAGGTAGTTTGATAAATATAACAAACTTTACACCACTACTGAGATTGTCTGAAACTACCATTTTGGACTATTGTAGTCATTCATCTGAGTAAAAACAAAAGACTTTAGCTTGAATGTTGGTTTAATTCCAATGAGTGTTTGACAGTCACTGTTAATTGTAACCTTTACTTTGACAGTGGCAGTGCAAACAGACATGAAAATTTATAAATAAATATAAACAGAAACAAGAAATTGTCCTGGATATGTACTTTTTTAAGAGAACATTAAAATTATGCATTTAGAAACTTGTAAAGAAGCAGTTGGCTTTTACACTTTGCTAAGAAAATTTTAAAATCAAAACCTCAACTGTTTTTGATATGTTACTGTATTTCTTGAAAAGACCAGTCCTTTTTCACTAAATTTCTTGTGAAACAGGGTCAGTTGGGTCCATGCTTCAAAGTACAAAACATTACAAAATCTATAGTTTGCTACTTAAAAGCAATTCACACACATCTCCAAACCGAAGACTGACACAATTCATACATTATTGCACTGCTGTAACATGGAGCATAGCATCATGTTATTGTTAATAAATGATTGACAGCTCCTGTAATCAAGACAAAACCTGGCAATCAACGCTCAAAATGCTTTTTACACTGTAACTCGAAAACAAAAAAGATTTTTCTTTGGAGTTTTTAATTAAGTTCTATTTATAGAAATGAAGGAGAAAAAATGATAATTTATTGTAATATTTTGTCCCATGCATACTTAAAGTGTATAATTATTATAGAAAAAAAAGTATAACATAAAAACTTTGTTCAATAAACAAAAGAATGAACAGAATTTTGTAAGAAGACAGTTTTGGTGGAATGAAGAATTTAAAGTCTTTTTGAGTGTTCAGTGTTGGTCTCTTTTTCTATCAAAAGCATCTGCAGCAAAAGCAAAAAATTATTGGGGAAGCACAGGGGAAATTTTAATAGTTTGTTATAAGATCTAAAACTCCTATTCAAAAGTTATTGTGGTTAACAAAAAAATTATTTGGGGGACCAGTGCCCCCCCCACCCCGATTCCACTGCCCATGAAAAGCATCTTTAACTACTTAACTATTACTGTATGATACTGTATGCATCTTTATTGGAGTGTCATGGAAAACAAATAAACAAACAGCTGACCAATAAATAGTTACTTAAGGCATTTTTCAAACAGTCTTTTGACTTCTAGTCAGAATTTTTCAACTTAAACACACAAATGTAACACAAACATGGTGATACCACAAATAAATCATACTTGCTATCTAAAAAGTTAAGTTTCATAATGAAACCATGTAACATTAAATATACAAAATCGCACATCTTTCTTTATCTTACAATTGTTATAATATTAATGTCAGTGAGGTTGACAAATTTAGACCTATCTTCAAGTTTCTTTTGATTTCTGAGTATCTGTGCATGATGAGCTTTTCTCCTTGATTGCAGTAGTGCATCTAGACTGTCTTAACCTAGAGTTGGTTATGCCATTGAATCACTCTTCTCACTCAAACTTGATGATGCTATATGGTGTGGCCAAGAGAATTTCAAAGATATCCTGGTCATTTCTGCATTCGCGTTTGGTATTTGCATTTATTTGTAAATAATGCTGTCCACACTACTCCATTTTCAAACACTTTTTGCACCACTTCGCCTTTTATATGTTCAGTGTGCAGGGTCAAAGAACTCAAAGCATGCACATTTAAATATAATTATCGGCCCACAAAATTGGTGCCATCCTTGATTCTTTGTTGTCAAGTATTGTTGTCTAACCCTCTTTGATACAGGGTTTGTACACCTTTAGAATTTAAAAAATCCAGGGTTTTCCTGGGCTTTTCTAGGGTTCTTGAAAGCCAGAATGAAAATAATAATGCTCTGAATCACCTGTTTAAACAACACTTTAGTAGTTAATGTTCTAAAAATTTATATTTATCGAACTTAAATGTTATACCGGCATGCAAAAATTTGGTTAAAAATCTTAGATTCTACTTGAAATGAAAAAAAAAATGCATCATTTACCAAATTTAGTTTTAAAAAATTTCCAGGGCTTTAAAAATGTTCTAGGGTTTTCCAAGACTTCCAGGGCCCTTATGAACCCTGTTGATATTATTTTTACTTCAAAACGATGTCAAGCTACAGTACTTCTGAAATCATTAACAAAATAATGCACAAAGTCCAGAAAAGCTCTGAGAGTGCAGACTGGGAGTTAGTTCAGTTGAAGTATGGCAACAAGCAGAGTACAGTATCCTAACAGCAAAAATGTAGCTGCTTTATACAAAGAATACCCTCATACACCTTAGGATACATTACTAAGGCTACATTACCCATGAAGCTAAAGGCAGTTCACAAGAAATTCAGACAAGCAGTCAACTCGAGAAGGAAGAGTGCACATGGAAGCATGGTCTTGCTGAACAGTGAGCTCTGTCAAGAAATATCGGGTTGCTCACCAGCAACAAATGTATATGATAAGTTTTTTGGGAGAACTCTTTTCTTTAATCGTCAATTAGTGTTCTGTGCAGGCAATTTTTACAGTTTATGCACTATAAATGGTTGAGTGATCTTTCACGTGGTCTTTTGTCTCGGTGGTGCCTTTATACTTATTGTATTGTATTGTATTGTATTGTATTGTATTGTATTGTTTTGTATTGTATTGTTTTGTATTGTATTGTATTGTATTGGTGCCATCATTTTCAGATGTAGCATAGTTTTCTCCAACCACACTAGAAAACAGAATTTTTGAACAGTATCATTTTCAAATCGCTCCATTCCGGAGAGCGTTTTCAAATGGCTCCGTTCTTTATGATCGTTTTTGGCATTGTAGTGTGGATGACAGCCATAACCAGAGCAAAAAGGCTCCATTTTTGTTTGAAAAATAGAGTATAAGGACTGGGCCTGAAGGTGCTATTGTTTTCACAAGCTTAATAATTAAACTTAAGTTACATACAGTAGTTTTGAAATTTAAGAAAAAGAAGCCCAATTGATAAAAATTTGTGGGTATTCGTTAGATACAACACAATAAGAAACTTCCTCAAAAGACTTGATGCAAGAAAAAAGATTTCTTGTATGATGCTAAAATGCATGAAAGCATAGAAATATTTTGCAAAGTTGAAAGTAACTGACCTCACTTGAAAACCAACCTTTTGGTAAAATATTAATACTTGTCCTTCACATTCAGGAAGCAATTACAGAGGTGTAGTTTAATACTGTACATAGTTTATCAATTGTTTGAAACAACCTTTGAGCCAAGTTAAACTGATGAGTTTTGAATACGAATTTTTCTTTTACTTTTTGTGAAAGGAAAATGTAAACAAGAAAGCAGATGATAGAAAAATGATCAAAACAATCTGTACTTATGTATGCATTTGTCAAGAAATCTTTCCAATTGCTATCTACTATACTTGTCATGACTTGCTTATCTTTTGGAAAGTCAGAAATCAGTAGTTGCTTAAAATCATATGTAGAATGAGCCTGAGATAAACTGGATAAAAACTTTAAAGTAACGGCATGATAAAAAATGTTCCTTGATCACCCAGCTTTGACTAATACACTATACTCATGTAAACAAGCCTGAGTACGTAACTCTTCCACAATAATAACCTGCTTTGAGCCCCATTTGATCCAAATAGATTGGTTAGAATGTATTTACTTGGTTAAAGAGGTTTGAAATATTATGTTTTAGTACTGGTTCATTCCTGATTTGGGTTATGAGATTGTAAGTGAAAAGTTCAGGCATCTGTCTTAGAAAAAAAACCTGGATACACCATGCACATGTTTGACTTTGGCAAACTTTATTGACACATCATTTGAAAAACAAAATGTGCAAGATCTGTTAATAAAAATTTGCAGTTTTCTCATGATTTATTCAAGCATGGGGGATCATTTTGTGATCTGCTCATGAGCACATTTGGTGATCTGCTCATGATTCTGAGTGCCACTGTATGTCAAAGTTGGATCGCAAGTCAAGATTTCTGTATCAAAATCTGCAGTGGCTGTAAAAACATGTTGAGGTTTGTCTTGACATGATTTGGTCTTACAGCCAATAGTTTTTGTTCCTATGATTTTAATTTGACCAGGGTTTGGAAACAAAAATAAAGAAAAAGTTCTTGATTCTCACACGTGTGTTTTAAACAGTTTTCATGAGCTAAGTTATTGACTTAGTTTGTAAAATATTTGTTTTAAAATGTGAGTTGAGGGGGATGGGGGGCGGCAGCGGTGACATTCGACCGAGTTGAATTTTCGATGTGAACAGATTCATAATCCATCTTTGGATTTTACCAAAGAAATGAAAAAGGTTTTTGAAAACTCTTACCTTGCAGGGCTGTAGTGTGGGTTCAAATAATGGAAGGGGGGGGGGGGGGCAAACACAGTTATAAAAATGTGAGAAATGTTAGGGGAGAGGGCAACCACACCCTTTCTCTTATATTTTTTTAAAAATTTTTCTGCCCCTCCCCCTGCTATGAATGTGCTGTGTTTCACTTCCAAAATATGCTCAAGAAAATCCTGTTGACAACTGGCTAGTTTGGATGTAAATATCTCAAAAACATGGGCAGGGCCTTAGTTAGGTTCTATTATGAGTGTTTACAAGTTATGAATAGTGCACCTAAGCCTTCACTTTGGTGTGGTTTTTGAAAAACCGAATTTTCTCGAGTTCTGCACTGAAGGTGATCCTACTGCGTACTTACTCTTAAGAGCTTAACAAAAGAGTTTAAGATAAAATTGTGGTGCACTTGAATAGAGTCTTTGCTCAAAAGTGCTTTACAATTTATCATGCCTGTTGGTCACCAAAATATTTAACCCTTGACCAGGCAAAGGATTGAAATGGGGACCTCTGGATTGGGAGGCAGAGATCTTATTGGTGCATGCAAACCTCCACTACTAAAGGGAAAAAAAGCTGTTCAGCTGAGCAGTGTTAAAAAAACTCTTTAGAAACATTTGTCTGTCTTATTCTTGCTGCCAAAGAACTACATATTTACATCAAACTAAAACCTTCTAATACAGTTTATTTTGTAAGCAGTACACAAAGTTGAAATGATGTTTATTACAACTTCCACCTTTGACTGTCACTGACTCGGACTTCATAGGCCTGAACTGACAGACACAAATGAACTTGATATGTATTAATGATTGTTTGATTCAACTATAAACCACACTGATTCAATTCTCTCTGAATAAATGTGACCTCTCACAGGAAAACATACTTAATGGCTTTTCCATTTCATGACTTTTCCATTTTTATCCGTTGTCAACCCGTTAGCAACCATTGTCAACCCACAAACAACCCATTGTTGAGCCACGAGCAACCCATTGGTAATCCACGAGCATTCCATTTGGCAAGCCGCGAGCATTCCGTTGTCAAACTTGTGAGCTTTCCGTTTTCCACTAGTAACCCATGAGAAAAACAGTTGAATGCCTTTATCAACGTTTCTGAGATCAAGAGCTACCTACTAGGAATAAAATTCAAAACTACGAAAAACTCTTTCAAACTCATAAGAAAATAATTGACAGGAACTTTTTTGATCCAAGCATCTTGCAATTTGTCATGATCCATTGAGGCCGAAGAACATAGAAGCAGTCGTTCCACGTTCCAGTATCCTTGCCTGTGCAAAACCCCAGCACCCTTCTGGTTTTTTAGCATTCTTCTCTTTTCCTGTGATTCTTTTCCTATTTTATTGCTGTTATATTGATAAATAATCTAGAATTTGTTTGCACAAAAACGTAAGATTAGACGTCTGGTCGTCCAAGAGCAAAAACTACAACACATTTTACCACTGGTCAGTGGAAGTTGGCAGTTTCTATGGCAATTTCAATTTTGCTTCGAGTTTCAGCCAATCAGAAGCACTTAATGGTGAAACAACATGGCGAAGAAAGATTAATTGACCAAGAGCGTAGTTTTTCAGATATAAACAGCTTTAAAAGTGGGCTAATAAACAGGATGAAAGGAGCAAATTTGGATCAATTAATTCAAATAGCTATTTTTATGCCTAAAACAAATGCAAGAAGCAAATTGTTTAGAATTTAATTGCTGTTGAATTTGACAGTTTTCAATATCAAGTTATTCAAGATTGACTGAATTTCAATAGTATTTACTAGGTTACTGATTCAAGTCGATTCATGTCCGGCTTAAAATTAATGTTTTAACAAATGATTTGTCTTTCTGTCAATGTATTTTTAGTCCAACTGCCCAAGTTTTCTGTTATTATAACCAGGGGTTTCAAAACAAGGCACCGCACCATGCTAGCATCGGTTACTTGTCCAAATTTGGCAGAAGTGCAGCAGCTACTTTTCCATGGATGATTAAAGAAAATAAATAAAACAAATTTTGTCCAACAGCTTACTTATCATTTCATTCTTTGCTCTTCACAAATAGCACTTAAAGTACAAACAAAAACCAAGTAGAATTTATAATTATTGCGGGAAAGGAATGCAGATATTCTGAGTATTTTGGTACCGTTGCTGATCCAGTGAACCTTGTTGGTTTCATGATTTCGTGAAAAAACCGCTTTTTGAAACACGTGTTTTGATTGGAAAAGAATGTGGGAGGTCTTGACCGATCAGGTTTTGTTTTGGAAGCAGGCAGCAGTTTGCAGAACATGTGGTTTCAATCGTGGAGCTTTCTCATTGAATGTGAAACAAGATGAATGGCTGAAGAATGCCCTCGAGAAAAAAAAATGGTATCAAGCCAATATCTCGTACAAGACCAACAGAATGATTTTAAACCTTACCAGTCAAGACATTGATTCAGTGTCAGAATCTTTGGATTCAACAAAACTATCATCACAGTCTGAATCGATGTCAGATATCTTGGTTGAGTCTTAATGATAGAGAATCAAACAAACAATTGTGAAGATCATCATCTGCAATGGTATTGGTAAGGCCAAATGCCTTGGCAGTTGCACAGTAAAGAGGTCCTTCCCCTCCTCTGTTTTGGCTTCTAAATGTGGTGCACTAGTCAGCATTTGCAGCAACAGTACTACAAGTCCAGTAAGACTATGTCTGAATCTAAATGTACTACTGGTACTTCAAATGAATAAATTTCCAGCAGTGAAAACTGTTGAAAGTGCTGGCTGTCATTTAAACATAATATGATTCTTTTGGCAGTGACAAAAAAGTTTCAAAACCTGAACGAAGCACATTTTCTCCCAATATTTGGCCCTTAAATCAATATTTTTTCCAAAATTTGACCTTGAAATGTGCTAAAATGGTGTTTTGCAGCTTCTAAATTACAAAATTTTATGGGGGAGAATGCCCCCAGACCCCCTAGAAAGCTCGGGCCTTTGGCCCTCAGAAAAGCTCCTCCTACTTTTCGTTTTCCAACTCCTACTCAGAATCTTTTTGAAACCCCTGATAACCCACAAGCTTTCCATTGTTAATTCCGTTGTCAAACCCAGGAGCATTCCATTTGTAAGCAGCGAGCAACCCATAGCAAAGCTGCCAGCAAGTCCTTGATAAGCTGCGAGCAACCAGTTATCAACCCGCGAGAAGAAAATGGAAATGGAAAGTTGTTAAGTATGTTTTCTTGTGAAAGGTCACAAATGGATAGTGTTTCCACTATTTTAAAGCATTTTCCCATTATGTCCACTGGCAACCACTGACCCTACCCCCTCTTAATGTCTAATGCCCTTTACTCCTTTAATGAATCCTTTAAAGGGGCTGTTCCACGTTTCGGAGTACTGGGTTCTAACTTGTTGACAGCTTGTTTACACTTGATTTCGTTTTGGGTGAACAAGTTTTCAAGTTTACGCGGAGGAATAACAAGCAGTCGCCGAGCAAGTGTAGTTGTCTTCTTTGGCAACAAAATCGCTGATTTGGCTTCTGTTTTATAAAAAAAGGACAAGCTACACACTACCAGTTGTCATTTTTTTAACTTGTTTGTTCTGGCTGTTGGTGAATTCATTTGTGGCGGTCATGGGTTGCCGGCTTACGACCATGTCAACATTATTTCATGGCAGATTTAGAAGCAGGGATGAGCACCTAAAATAGTCTGCAACATGAGTAAGTCTAAGCTTATAAACTCTTCGTTTTGGATTTAAGACCGACAACACATTTACCAGAAGATCACGAAAAATGTCCAGTTTATGGACTTTATGGAAGAAATGGAAGGTATCTTGGCAGTTTGCCTCCTATTCTGCATAATTTTTTTGCTGTGTACTTTTTCTCTGAAGATAAAGGTCGAGACTCAAAGGTGAGAAGAATTATTTTGCCATGAATTTTGCTTTGTGTTTATACTTTCAAGGGTCACTTGCTGCAGCCCAAAATTTTTGTGGAATGGCAAAACTGTAAAGTTGAAATGATATGTCAGTCCTGCGTTTTACGAACAAAAGCAATCGCTTTTAATTTTTTTGTATTTCATCAAAACAAAATTGAACTGGTCCGGTTTGACATTCTACACATTCGGTAATTCAGCTATTTGCCAAATAACAAAAACTATTGCAATATTGGTTTGGATGTGTCAGTTAATTATGTTGAGCAGCTGATGTAGCAGTGTAAAACAAGGTAACTAACAAAATTGTCAGTTGAGAGCAAGTCTGGATTTCTATGTCCAACTGTTATTTGTCATTTTCAAACATCGACTTTGTTGATGTTCCACATGTTTGTTTAGACTGCAAGCAGTCTCCTTCTATTCCTCAGAATCATTACGAAAATTTAGAAGTTCAAGTAGCAAGTTCTGCAAGCCAAAATCGTTAAGAAAATGCTGATATAAACCAGTTATCAGTCAACGGTTTGCAAGGTGTGACTTGTTAATGCCAGTATCTAGCGCAACTCTGAATTCACCAACAGCCAGAACAAAAAAGTTAAAAAAATGACAACTGATAGTGTGTTGCTTGTCCTTTTTTCATAAAACGAAAGCCAAAACGGCGATTTCGATGCCAAAGAAGACAACTACACTTACTTGGCAACCGCTTGCTATTCCTCTGCTTAAACTTGAAATCTTGTTCACCCAACACGAAATCAGGTGTCAACAAGTTGTCAACAAATTAGAACCCAGTACTCTGAAGCGTGGAACAACCCCTTTAAAGACTGAAAAGTCAAACACAGAATGCTGGCCATGTGCTAATTTGTCATGTCTGACAATCATACTTTCAAAATGGCTCCCCAAAATGATTGTAAATCTTGGGGGACGAACACCACTTTCTGCTTGCACAGGTTATATTTTGCACAGGCAACCCACAAGATTAGAAAACAGTTCAACATAATCCAAAAAGTTAACCATAAGAGAGAAAATACATTGATCCAGTTTCCAATGATCTTGAGGGGGATATATAATTCGGCTTTAAAAGACCAAACTTGCTTTTGCTTAACAAAGACATATTATTTAAACTGTTCGTGATTTTCCTTGTTAACAACGAGTTCCTTTTGGTCAAAAGTCCCCTCCACCTGATCCCCCCTCCTGATCCCTTCCAATGATCCCTCCTTACAGTTTTCTTGTATAAACATTATACTGTACTCTAAATAGAAATTAATTTTATCTGAAAGAAAACAGTACTTAGCATACTTCACAGTTTGAACCACAAGCCTCTCGCTAGCATACTACTGAGTTAACAAGCGATCAGTTCTGATACTGAGGAAGTTTTACTCAGCATACAAATCATTGCTAAATATTAAACAAGAAAAGATAAAACTACTGAAACCAACATGAAAGTTGGTGAAAACATGTACACTTTTCTTATAAAATGTAAAGTAATAAAAAATATGCAAACAACAAAATACGCGACTAAATACTCACAATAATACCACCGTATTCATCGTTTTCGACGTACCGATCGTGCAACCATACAAACTCGTCGTGTTCCCTCACAACTGAGAAGTCACTTTCTTTAAAATCCGGTAAAGTTGTCTGCAGTGAAAAAACGAATATTGATATTTCGAGCAAATAAAACGCATTTAACATATTTTACCAAGATTGGACAAATTCATTGATTGCCTCACCCTCATATGGCCTAATGTATACTAGCAAATTGGCACGAAACAACAAACCTTAGTGTGGACAGTAAACTTGACTCGGTCCCTCTCACTTAGGGCATCCGAAATGTCAACGACTAAAGTCGAGTCCGTTGACAAATCAACTGACTGCGTTCTGTTCTAAAATCAACATACAAAAACTGGCGTGAATGATTCTGTAATAGAAACGAAGAATGTAATATCGAGGACATTACTATAGCTTGCATGGACGTTCCACTTTAATTGGCAAAAAATGCAAACACACCTTTTCATCATCCAATAAATCTACACTGTCAGTTCCGTCCTAAACCAAAGCAAAAATCCAATAATTAGGGTTTTAAAGAACGGCAAAAATCATGTAATTCAGCAAAAAAAACTCGATTTCCTCACCATCATGGTTGCCGTTTCTTCGAGCCGTACCAGTCACGTGACTCCTAACAGTTACTGCCCCTGTCCTCCCCCACTCAGGGTGCTTTTAAAGACCAAAGGTGTCCCAAGGCGAGGGCTAGCGAGACAAACGAGATTTATCACTGTGCACCTTGCTAAAAGTCGCAGGCCTCGAAAGCGTCTTTTTACCATCTTTCAAAGCGGGTTTAGTTAAGAAGTGGGCTACTAAACGAAACGATGCTGCAAATGTCGATGATGGCCAACGTAAAACAATTGGGTAACGAAATAATTACTCGGGCTTCCTGTGGAAGAGCCCCAGAACTTTCAAAAAGTCAGTCCGGCGCATCTGCGCTATCTCGAGTTTTTGCTTCCGGCGTAATCTGCGCACCACGTGTTTGGGTTTGAGAGTTGACAACGCTAACTTTACAATTTTAAAACTTGACTAAGAACATTTACGCTGAAAGCTTTGATACAGATCAATGCAAGAAAGTCGCTTAGTAAAACTCAAGAACAACAAGAACATTGCGCGCCATCTCAAACCGAAAGAGCAAGTGTCTATCACATTTATTTAACTGCTTTAGTCATTTTGTTTTCTTGTGCGATGCCATAGAAACGAGGAATTTGTTACTTCCCTGAAAATGAATATGAAAGAACTAAGATCTCGTTGTGACAAGTTTGTTCTTTATAAATACAGTCGTGTACAGTATAGTTGTCTTGGGCCCAAAATTCTCGCAGAAAAACAAGGAAGCGTCTTCATGTCGGCTTGACACATCTCGAACTGTCAATATTGTGTTCTCATTGCTGTATACACTTAATTGGGTAAATTTACGTTGATTTATGAAAACTGTTTGAAAATCGGCATTTAGTCGTCTTTTTATAAGGAATTCCAGACGATGGAACGATCTGTAAAAATAACTCTGTCGAGATCAAGTCAGCGGTGGTCAATTTAAAATTGTTTATAACTTTCACGATCCAAAGCTCAAGGAAAACCATTAAAGTGCGCGCGTATAACTTTGTCCCGAATTTTGTATATATTTCGGCTATACCTCTTCGTTTACACAAAAACTGAAACAAATACACATCACAAAAGCATAATTTTCGATTAGCAAGTTCCAAAAATCGGCTCGCAAAAGTTTTGGGAATTGCAATGTGCTAATTGGAACCCTGTTATTGCTCTACAGTGTTTGAACTAGACGCCGTTAAGGCGTTCACTGGACAATGGAAATACACTAGACGCCGTAAAGGCGTTCACTGGACAATGGACTGGACAATACACTAGACGCTATAAAGGCGTTCACTGGACTACCTGCTTGTCAAGTAGCCCTTGTTCGAACTTCATTTTCGGATACATCAATGTGATTGTTTACATAGTATATCACTGCTGTCTCTAAAGTATCCTATTGATTTATCAGATGCCGCTTCATTGTCAGCTAGTAAAACACGCAAAAACTTTCTCAAAGTGCAAGCTTTTTGCTGTCCTGAGTTTGATTCTGACCTAGCTAGGTATACTGATTGTTTTCTTTGCAGCTAAAGAAATCTTATAAAATAAAGAAAGTTATCTTTTATATTTTTTTAACCTTAAGTGCATTTTACTTGCGCGAAAGCGCGTAGTTGATTTTTTTTTCGTGGCGAACGAGGCAGCAAGATCGTAGCTTAGTGGTTAGGGCATTTGTCTCAAAAGCAAAAGGTCCAGGATTCGAGTCCGAGTCAAGTTCGATTTCCTTTTTTTTCCTTTTCCCTTGAAACAGTTTCTTTTTTTTCTATTTTCTTTTTTTTTCTTTCAAGAAAAGACAACCTCATCTTAGCAGAAATAAGAAATGTTATAAGCAGATAAACACGATATGAACAATCTCGTATATTAAAACATAAATGTACTAGTTCAGACTAGTTGCTGGCGATTTTCATAAATATTCTCAACTTTGATATACTTCACAATCATTAATTACACGGTAGTAATTGCCCGAGTCAGGTAACGGCGTAACCTCTTGTTGTGTTTTGTTTTCACTGATACCGATCAATGTAATAATTAGTTCGTAAATCGAAGTGGTTATATGAGCGGTAGCCGCTCAAGGTCTTCAAAAGAGTAAATGAGCGGTAGGTATATAGTTTTTAAAAAAACTATTGATTGCGTCGGCGAGTAATATAAACTTGAAGTATTATACGATAAATAAATTATCGTCGCCGTGAGATGATGGGAAAAGCT
>JAOBRD020485823.1:0-13603 GCA_027575215.2 Hydrozoanthus sils | reverse complement strand
GTGGTTTGTTCACTAACTACAGCAAACCATTCTTATCTCACCTCATGTCGGTAATCAGAAGGAATTTTTAGGTTTGTACAGTTCTTTCATATGATACAATGCAAGTGGTTTGTTCACTAACTACAGCAAACCATTCTTATCTCACCTCATGTCGGTAATCAGAAGGAATTTTTAGGTTTGTGCAGTTCTTTCATATGATACAATGCAAGTGGTTTGTTCACTAACTATAACAAACCATTCTTATCTCACCTCATGTCGGTAATCAGAAGGAAGCCTCGGGTTTGTACAGTTTTCTTATGATACAATGCAAACTGATTGTTCACTAACTACAGCAAACCATTCTTATCTCTCCTCATGTTGGTAATCAGAAGGAAGCCTCGGGTTTGTACAGTTCTTTCATATAATACAATGCAAGTGGTTTGTTCACTAAATACAGCAAATCATTCTTATCTCACCTCATGTTCGTATTCAGAAGGAAGATCATTGCCAAGGTTTTTTAATAATGTTGGAAAGTATGATGTTGATCTGGTGTTCAGCTGGCAGCTAAATGACCGAGCCTGAAATGAACCCAGTAAAGACCTAATATATAGCATGTTTCAGAACAGATAAAATGAGAAAAACTAGACATCACATTAAATAAGATTATTTAAAATAGTCTCAGTTAAACAACATCAATTTGGATAATAATTTATTCAAAAGAGAACATTATTGTTTATAATAGAAAATTTTATTCCTTATTCAAAAATTTTTTAATAGCTATAGATACCACTTTTTTGCCAATAATTCCATTTTAGTCGGTGAAATACTTGTACATTACTGGTACACTGTACATTAACTTCATAAAACTTTGAATTGAAGTTGATCTTGTTTCCATTTTTATTGTTGCTAGTAATAATAAATATGTACTATTACAAATTATCATGATCATTTTCATTTATTATAGTTAGTGTAGAAACACTTGTATGCTGTTATGGAATAATAAAGTCACAAGGGACTTACAAAATGCATCAGTTTTTAGGATGGGTTTTACCAACAGAGATGAAACCGGTATTACATGACACCTTAACTTGTACTTCCTCATGTTCCCTCAAGTACGAAACAAACACAATAATATATTTCTGTACATATAGAATGGGACACTAGCTACCCACCATGATAATAATTTTTTAGTCTTGAATTTGCAGAAGAGCATAGTGTAACAAAATGATATTTGTAAGAGCAAAAATAAACTGATCAAAACACCAGTGCCACAGTTAATCAACCTTAGCTTGACATCAGAAATTCATGATATGTAGATAATTAAATTTACAGTACATAATGTGTTTATTGATGTGGGAGAGTGCTGGGTTGTAAACTTTAGGGTCGAAATTCTGGAAAGGTTGATAGTTTGAGCCTGCTTTGAGTACAAAAAAGTTCTTTTCCTTGTTTTCCACAGCAAATAAAATCATATTCATTTGGTTACAGTTTCTTCAATTATAGCTCTAAGTGCAAAACATGGCATTTTTAACATTTGAAATATTTAGAAATCTGTCAGTCAAAATGTCACAGAAGACGTGAAAACATTTGAAACAGTTAAAAAATCTGTTTGCTAGATGAAACGAAATGTGCCAATGCATGCACATGAATGCATAGTACTGCAATTATTGCAAAAAGCTGTAATGTAACTTTGTAGTCTTATAATTTTATGATAAGGTACATGTAAGTAGTGTAATGTAAAATGCATTACTCAGGGGTTTTAATAGAAGCCAACAACCAGCAAGTTTTGCCACCTACTTCACTGCCACCTACTTTCTATAACAATAATTTTTCTTTTTTAAGTTCACTGAGTTTCTTGCTGACCCCCCCCCCCAACCAGGGGTACAACTGCCTTTTTTAATATGGTCTGCTGCCTACTTCAAAACTTATTGAAACCCCTGGTTACTAAAAATTAATTGTAATATAACATACTGTATTGTAAAAGTATCATAGAGGAAAAAAGACAGAAAACAACACCCTACCTTCAGTCTAGGATACAACTCTTGAAGTTTTTTCTGTAAGCTACAAAATGTACACAGAATAAACAAGCTAAATAATAAAACCACATAACAGCATTGTTGTGTTTATTTTTGTACATTTCTTTTTAATTATTACTTTCAAAAAAATTTATGATCATACGTAATGGGGATGATAATGCATAATAAGTAAAATAATAACTTCTGTGAAAACAAGTTACCTTGTAATGAGAAAACAAGAATTGATCATGAATGTGCCACCCGGGACCTACAGTTTAACATCCTTATCTGAGAAGACGCAAAGGTCTAAGCATTTGCAGGTGTTAGGGCAAAGACAGCACCTTCTCCTCAGTTATTTTAAGACCCTAAGTGAAGGCCAAGCACCGGGAATTGAACCCTGGCCTCCCACACGACAGACTGGTGCCTTACTAACTGGGCTAAACAGGCAGCTAGGTACAAATTAACACTCTATCCATAACCATGCATGAAAAGGAAACAAGTTTTTGTAAAAAGTCACAGTTCAAAATTAACTTAAGACACCTACACACTTCACAAGTTCATTTTCACTTTTTTTGTCTGCTTTTGTTTATGAGTCATCATTGTAGAGGTGTTTATACACTAGTCTGAAATGCCAAATTCTAATTTTGTATGGGTGTGTTTTGTTCAAAGGGTAAGATTCTTCAAAATTAAAAATATATATTAATCCTTTGCCTTAATGCCTCTCATGCGCAGAATAAACTCAAAAATCAGTAAAGAAATTGAATACTTTTTTATAACATTCACAGCATCAAATTAATGTCTAATTGTGAGAAACAAAGAGATTTAACTTAGGGCAAACCTTCCTTGGGTCAAACGGCCATGGAACAAAAGGACTATAAAACTGTTGAACAGGAACACGATTACTGTATTGCAGTATTGGAGGTAAATATGTTTACTGTTTGTATGAACAAACCAGTTCATTCTTCAATCGAGACAAAAAAAAGACTACTGAAGATGAAAAAAAGTGGAGCCAACTTACACAAGATTGCTGGCCAATGGGGAGTTTCTAGAGAAGGTAATATCCATGATGGAGAGAACCTCTATTACCTCCAGTGCTGGTTCGCCTCTCATTTTGAACTCATGCAGCCTGAAACACAATCACAGTATGAGCTTCAGAAAAATCTATACTAATAAACACTGAACAAATTTACCACTACTGTATACTAACAGGAATCTACAACATTTTATAAGATCAATTTGTTGGGATATTTCATTTTTAATGTCTTGAAGCAAAGTTTTCTTAATAATAAAGTTTATAACTCTTTGTTTTGCCAAAGAGTTAAAAGTTTTATACAGTACATCATTTACTTTAGTTAGAATTTCAACTTTACTGTAACATGACTTCAAAAGTACACAATACCATATTAGGGCACTTTATCTGAACTTTATTTATCACACTTAACTACTCATTAAGAAGCGGTCCATCTTTGGAGTCAACTACAGAAAAAAACAAAAACATACAGGTCACTTCTTGAATTTTAATAAATAGTAGCATAATATCACAATCATTGAATCCATGGTCAGAACAAAAGAATTATGAGCAAACAATCGAGTTTACGTGCCATAACTACAAAAACTAATTCAATCAATACATGTGAAACTGATTGTAAAACTTACCTCTTTAATTAAATACTTCTTTTGATTCCATCAAGGTGCTGTATAAAATCGTTGAAAAACTCAGAAGTGCATTAGTGCTGTAAACTAACTGCAAATCTTTCTCCATATGAACTGATCGTGACCCACGCTTGTTCCTTTCAGTTAATATCGAACACATTTGAAGTAAACTAGAACTTAGTCTCCTATAGCGGGGAATTGCCCCTTTAAATCCTGTTTTAAAATTCTTTTAACTTTTACAACCCCTTTACAACTGACATAAAACAAACTTTGAACAATTTAAAGAACACTGTACTTGAGTAAAGTCTCCAAATGCAACACAGCAAACTTTGCTAGTTGTTTGGTTCCAAGAACTGGTAACATTATCTGCAACCACACTGCAAGAGATGTAATGCAAAGACGACTTAAATCTCGAGACTCAAAATACTGTGGCAACCGATTACAACAAAAGAAAAGAAAAGCCAGTACCAAAAAATCACCCTCCCTCCATAAAAATATTGGTCCTCCCCTTTCACAAGTGCACTCCTTTGTTGCCCTACTCTCTCACTCCTGCACTCCTATTTCCCTCCCTTCAGTTTTACATTTGAAGTAGAATTTGATTTTATTGGAAAAAAATTAATAACAATTACCAAGCATTTACCTAAGGCTTGAAAAACAAACCTCTTACTTAATATGCAACTCTAATTAATAAATCATTGCTTACAAACAGGGCTAATTTCACATTTTACAAAACTGGGTGGAATAAGCACTTTGAAACTGTACAACCCCTGGGGATTTAAAATTTGAAACAAACCCTATTGAAAATTAAAATTTTACATAGTTTAATGAAAATTAAACCAGTTTCAACATACACACCTTATTCTCGGAGCAATTAACTTTATCATCGCATAAAGGATTAAAGGCCTTCAAACACTAGTCAATTTCAAAGACAATTTTTCATTTAAAGGGCTCAGATTTTTTGTCTCCATGGTATAAATTTGATTTGATCATAGCTCACCACACACTAATCGATTTTGTCCAATTTTTGTCTGAAGCTGCCACATGCAGACAAAAAATCAAGGCTATTCAAAGAAAAAATTATCTTGTAGTATATGGCACCCTTAAGGTCCTCTACTAGATTTGGAGCTACTGATATAAATTCACAAACTTGTATTAATATTCGAGGTGTGTACACCTCGTGTTTCTTTGCAAAAAACACACTTCTAGTATAATTCTTTACCTTTGCAGCCCTGTTGAAATTCAGTTTGATAAGTCAGTTGCGCCATTGTCCACATGATGGCTAGGGCTTCACAGGGGCGATTCTTTTTCCCATGAAGCATGTCTTGATACTGCAAATAAAGAGTTTGACAAAGACTAAATCAAATAATATATAAATGATAACAATTAAGTAGAAGAAGTTCTAATTATATAACATTTTATTACATGTAACAGCTTATATACAGTCTGAGTTGATGTTAACAAAGAAATTATGTAAAAATCCACAAGAAAGAACCTATATTTTCCAGGGTTAGCCTGAACAGGTTCTTACAGAGATGGTGTTTAACATAAGTTTAGTCTATCTTGGTTCTTAATATTTTCTTGTAAAAAATTATGTTGTTGCTATGGAGATTTAGGTGATTTAGTTAGAGATTAATTTTTTGCAACTACTCATCCAGAGTGATCATACATTTATCATATCACTTCTTTTAAGCTAAATAATTATTTGAAATGCTTTTTTAAAATGAGGATCTACCTCCAAATATAAGCTAACAGGTTCTTAAAAATCTTAGGTGCTTACTTGTGGGTTTCTAATGTATGAAATTGTAACAGTAATCATTTTGTTCTTGTCTTAACTTCTAAAAATTTTTTAACATACTGCAAAGATGTCTAATTATAACTGAGTCCTATTTGTGGTAGCTAAGAGGCCAATAATTTAACTACTGTAGGGTGGGGTTGGGCGATTTCAGAAAAAAAACACCCTACAAGTACAACCCCTTGTAAATAAAAGTTCCTGCACCATACAAACCCATAGACACACATTGTCACTTAAAACCCTAGAAAAAATTCTTCCCACACTAAGCCCTTGAAAAAATATCATGCCAATACAAGATCACCAAGCCCCCCCCTCTCCAACAAATTTCAAATGGTTTGCCCCCAAGACAAATGCACCTACTGTAGTAGCAAAAAGTACTCACAATAAACGTAAAACAAAATGATAATTAATATACCAACGCAAAGAAAATGCTTTGCACATTAACAGGCAAAAACAAAGATTTCACATTTTAACAATTTAATTTAATTTATGGTAAAAGATTTACACAACTGTAGAATGCTGAAATACAAGAACATATATATATACATAATTAAACATACCATGACAAAAAAATAAATCTTTTTTGAGAAACATACTGCTAGTAACAGCTACAATAAATTATAATTTATAACGTAAAACACACAGCATTTTACCGTAAATGTAACAGCTGTAACATTATTTTAACAAAACATGAAAGATAACAACATAAAAATATTTCTCACAAACTACCTCTTGTACTTTGATCTCTTTCAGAATATCTGGAAAATTTGCTGCAAGGCATTGGATCATAATTTGCAATCCATAAGCTGATTGTCCTGTAGTAACACGAGAAAACAGTTCAGTCAATTTTTATTTTCGGTTTATTTTGTTTATGCTATATAACAAAACACTGACTGACTGCTCACATGGGAAACATCTGTTTTGGTTTATTTTTGAGAATCTCAATGTTTCCCTTGTGAGCAGTTGTTAAGTGTATATATGATTATAACCTTGAATTATTATATTAATAGAATTTCTATGTAACTTTTGCTTACAAGCATTCTGGTAACTTAATTGCTTGACCCATTCTAACTTTTTCATTCCCTAACTTCCTCATTTTCAATAGTGTTATCTAGGAAAAAGTATGAGAAATGACAGACAAGGCTGAATGCTCACCTTTACTAATGTTCAAGATCAGTTCTGTCACACAATACTCAAAGAACAGCTTTAGTGTAGAAGGTGATGAACATTTCTTGAACTTGGCTTGAATGAAGTCATTTAGTGGCTTGGTAACTACGCATGATGGGTAATCTACATTCAAACATTCATGGTAAACAGAATTAACCAAGTGTTCATACTACATTGATCACTTAGAAGAGTAACTTTCAAACTAACAATTACCAAAGGTATCAGTTAACAAAATAGGTGTGATGACTTAAGTTAAATCAACTCTTATCCTACTAAATTTTTAAAAAACAAAGTCGTAAAATCTCAAAAAAATTACAAACTTCAGAATTTGTTGAAGCAATGGACATCTCCAGAATCTACTTGTAAAGACAAAGAAAATGAATGGTCAGTTTGTGGGTTTTCAAGCAGCGGTTTTCAAGTTAAAACATTTTTGGTTTATGCAAAACTGTTTTTAGCAGGATTAGGATTAATTCAAAAAGAGACAAACTGCAAATCTTTATCATGGAAAATTTAGGGGGCTGACATTTGGATTGTTAACTTTTTGTCTAAGAAAATTTTCAAAACGCACTCTAACTGTAATTAGAAAACTAAAATGAAGCTACCTTGCAAGCTTTTCTCTTTGAATCTGAAGGTTCTCACAAACCCAGCAAATATGCCATTTTCAGTTATCAGAAAAAAAGAAAGATAAGTTCTTAAAGTTCCAGGTAATATTCATGCGATACTGAACAAAGAGTTGTTGTTTTTGCCTAAGCTCGTGTTTTCTACATCAGTACTTGGTCAAAATATTATGTTAACTCAGTGGACAGAAAACAAAATAAGGAGGAACCTTGTGATAGTTCTTTTTTTTTTGCATTATACACATTTTTTTATAAGAACCAGTGGCTGGCTATTCTTAACTCTTTGAAAATCAATTTAACTAAGTTAATACACATCTGCGCGCAAGCTGGACAGCAAGCTTACAACTCTTCAAGCCAAAACAGTACTAAGATTTATCTAGATTTAAATTTTGTGCCATTTTAAAATAATGACTGTCCAAAAGATCCCAATATCAAGATTTATTTAGGTTTGAAGTTTGTGTTGTTCTAAATTGTAACTTTAAAAGATCCCAATGAAACACCTGGAGAAAAAAGTCTCAGAATCGCAGCCCTGAAAGGGCCAAGCATACTCTGCTGTTTCAAAATTCAAGCCAAAACAGTATTAAGATTTATGTCGTTCTAGAATATAATTTTAACAGATCCCAGTGAAACACCCAAAGGAAAAATTCTCACCGAATCGCAGCCCTGAAAGGGCCAAGCATACTCTACTGTTTCAAGGATTGGGGCAAAACAGTATTAAGATTTGTTTAGATTTGAATTTTGTGTCATTCTAAAATATAGTTTTAAAAAGATTCCAATGAAACACCAGAGAAAAATTCTCACAGAAGGGCCAAGCATACTCTGCTGTTTCAAGGATCAATCCAAAACAGTATTAAAATTTGTTTAGATTTGAATTGTGTGGCATTCTAAAATATAATATTCTTAAAAATCCCCAATGGAGAAAAAATTCTCACAGAATTGCAGCCCTGAAAAGGGCTTTCAAAGTGTTTTTGGTGTGTGACTGGGTTCACTTCATGCTGTTTGCCGTCGAGATCAGTGACCTCAAGACTATTTACAGTCTAAATGATTGATTGGAATGAATTTGTAAGTGAAAAACCTTCTTGTGATGAGGAAAACTTAACAAGTCCACCACAGAGACCAAATAAAGAAATATCGTAACCTACTTTGGCGTTCCGAGAAGAAAACCACTTGAACGGAACATGTTCGCCATTTTCCCACCACAAATCCTCAACTCGAATGACACAGATTTTGCTAGGAAAAGCCTCAAAAAACTTTCCTTTAACAAAACTGACTAATTTTATGACCGGCTAAGGAGCTTGATAAGGTATACCATCTTAAACACGGCGAAGCAAAAAAATGGTTCGCTTACTGACCTTAGCATGTTGGGAGAAAGTAAGCTTTGTCTTTCCCGCAGATAATCATATCCCTTTATTGCGCTGCTTTATATCGTCATCCCATGAAATATTAACAAACGTTTTCTGTGTTTCATCTGTTGAATTCAGTTCACCTGATCTCGGCCAAAGAACCTTTTTGTAATGTGCTTAGCTCATTTGTTGACAGAATAAAGTGCTGCTTAAGTAATTTTATCATGACGTCGGTAGACGTCCTACTCTGAGTTCCTGAGCTAGGTAAAGCTCCTCGTGTATAATATCTCAGTGTTTAGAAAAGAAGTAAATAAAAACAAATCAAACAATCGAAAAATGAGATAAAATCAATAGTAAATAGTAGTACATGAACATGTAGTAAATGAACCCTAAAATCAACCTTTTTAAATACAGTAAAATCCTTGAAGGTGTGGAGACAATATATAAAAGTTTTTTTCTTGTGTTATGCTGATTTTCCAAGAAACTCTAGTTTGAATGTGCAACATGTAATGTAGGTTCTGGGGAAGCAAGCAAGCCCTTGAGCTGTTTTTGTTGTCATAAGCTTGCTTACACAGCCAAGAGTGACAGTTCAAATCTAAGTTGTGTGCAATGTCACACTTCAGTGATGAATCTTTCTAGTTCGAGCCAATTCTTCCCAGTATCTGATGTCATAGCCTCACTCATTCTCCGCTGACCCTCTATGTCTGAGCTGCTGTGTTTTAAATTTGAATTTCTCAGAAAATCAATGCAACACAAGAAATAAAATGTTTTCACACTCTAAAAGTTTTTGTTTGACAAAAGTTGATTATAGAGTATAGTTCCCCTTAAAATACAATCTTACCTCGAGGGTAATTATCAAATGTTGGATCTTTGAGGGGAATGTCTTTTAAATTCACTTGTAAATATGATGCCATTTCCTTCAACCAGATCTGATGAAATTTATTTCGCAAAGTTAACAATCTGGCAATAACAATAAGGTTATCAAAAACCAAATGATTCTCTGAGGATATTCATATTCTATATATTTGTCTGATTTCACTTACTGACTGGCTGGACGGAAACTTGTTCTCCAGCTCTGCCAGCCTAACCTTCATTATATCAGCATCAAGCTAACGGAAACAAAACATGCATGTTAATGCTACAAACACAGCCAGTGAAATGGCATTGGGGCTTCACGAGTGAGAAGGAACTAATCCTGTATTGGATCTTAAAATGCATGGTTTGTGAAGAAACTTGAAGTTCCTCTGGTTGTACTGTAGGTACACATGAGTACAGGGTATAACTATTCAAAGTGGTGATTGGTTGCAACATGATACTTTGCCATGTATATGAGCACTCCAAATACATAGCATAGGAGGCCTACTTTGATTGGTTGTAAAATTTAATAAACAAATTACTTGGGCTTCGGACATGCACGTGACTCACTCTTTTAGACTTTTTTGCACTCTCTTACTCCAATGATATTATGGCTCCACCAACTAATCAAGCTAGGAGCCATAAAAATGGTTTACAAGTTTTATAAACATTTTTTACTTATGGAAAATGCTCTAGTAAGCCCCTGCAGGGTGGCTTATTTATTTTTTGACCTTCCAGATGGGAGGTTTATTAGAGAGGGGCTTATTCAAAGATTACCAGTGACAGCCAAAGGCAGAAACAAACCATAAAGTTCAGATACCAAACAGATTTAATATTGTAGCAACTAGTGATTCTGTGCTCCTCTGCTGTTATAATCAGCACTATTCCAAAACTAAAACAGATACAACCGTTGACAAAAATACTTTTGACATGACATGCCCTAAGTTTTAGCTCTTTTGCTTTAATGTTTGGATTGGACTTATAACTCTGGGCCCAGTTCCTCAAAACCCAATTAGTGCTAACCAAGGGTTAATTACCATGACAACCAATAGGTTTTGTTAAGAGTAAACCCTGGGTTAAATAATCAGGGTTTTGAGGAACCAGGCCTCGGCGGCTTGTTAGAGAGTTTACAGCAGTTTGTTGTGATACCCCTTTCTCTAGAAAATTCAAATTAAATGATCAGTCTGACCAGTGCTTAGGAGAGATTTATGGTATACATGTCTAACACTTTTAACATCTGCTTTCAAGTAGAATACTCATCAAAGCAACAACCACAGGCTCACTTGATTTTACCACACTTCAATCACATCTACTTTTCACCTTGCTTATAGATTCTTCAAGTAGATCACGCTCATTTTTTTGAGGTTTAGCCTGAGATGAGCTCTTCTTTTTGCTAGTGGTTTGTTTTTTTAACTCTTGAATCTGACTCCTTTCTTCAAGCAAAACCTCCCCTTGTTCAGTCCTGGCATGATTCTTCACAAACCCATTTTCTGCCGGCTCAGGCTCACTTGAAGTTTTCTTGAGTTTCTTTTTTTCATTAAATGCTTCAAAGAGGGTTGGGCTTTGGGCAAAAGGATCTGCAGTACACAAAGTAACAATCAACATACTGTATTTTTCTTCTAACAGACAACAAGTGTAGAAAATTAAAAGACTTGTAGTTATATCCTGCTCATAAATGGCAGCAATTTTATCAAAATCATTCTTTTGCTCTCATTCAAATTAGCCCTACTAGCCACAAATAAAATATCTTCTGAATAAAAAATTTATAAACCTTTTGTTTAAAAAGAAATTTACACACTTCTCTTTTTCAATTTTTTAGTAAAATGATATTGATAAAATCTATGAATTAAAATCAATTTCATTTTTTCAGATGCTACCAAAAGAAACTGCAAAAAAGACTATTACGGTAATTTGAATGAAGACAAAAGAAATTCATCGCCATTTATGATTGAGGTCTATAGGAACACTAGGAACCTGATGTTTATCATAATAGTAGTCAATTTAAACAACGAAAATATATATATACTCTTTCAGCTTTTTCATGATCACTCCCAAAATGAATGTTTAATACATCAAATGTGTAAGATGGCCCTGTGGCAAACTTCATGGCCTTTAGATGTTGAAAAAAGCTCCCGATGGATTTTGTATAACCCTGCTGGAGAAAGAGTTGTTACCAGTCCTCTCAATGAACAATCTTGGTACATGCAAGTTGACGACATACAGAATCTAAAAATGAATACAACTCCTTTCTTATGGAAACATTTGAGACTTTTTGATATCTTTAAAAAAAAAATCCATTTTTAAATTAAAATTTCACTTTTTCACCTGAATATATTAATTTTCAAGAAATTTTATCATGACAAGGAAAATTTAAAATAAATGAAACTTATGTTTTATGAGTGAAGCCTCTCAGTCAAGTTGAACTTATGGAAGATGGTAGGCTTTATGCCCCCAAGCCTCGCTTTCGAATCACAAAAGTGTGAATATTTTCATAAACCAAATCCCAAAGCATCCACAAATAAAAATAATTCCTTTGTGAACACGATTTGCACTGGCAAAATTCTCATACTTATTTCTTGAATACGAGGCTTGAGGGTGAATTTGACTAGTTTGACATAAACATGCATTTATAAGGCCTATTCAATATTTCCAAGCTTTTTCTCTTTTGTAAGTGAATGAAAAAGTTCCTTGATCAATGTTTCAGTCCCAGTTATATCAATTGGTTAATTCTCCCAACTAGAGCCCATACTTTTTATGCAATAAGTTTGGGAGAATTTTACTTTTCATCACCAACAGTTTGCTTCAGTTCCCATTTTCTTTTTACCAATTGTCTTAATTTTCATGTTTTTGTTAATTTAGAAGTTTGATTTTGATAACTTGCTGGAACATAACTGGGTTAAACAAACAATTCTTCTTGCATAGATTTAAACAAAAGAAAAAAAGTTATGGACTTGATTGACATTAGTATAAAATGAAAAAATGGGCTCTTAAACACCTCAATATTCCTCTTTTTTTCTCTGTTTTAGAAAATAAAACGAAAACAATAGCCAAATACACTTGACCTTTGGCTTTGCTTTATTCAACTAACCAACCTTTTTGAATCTAAATTCTTTTTTGGCAAGAATTAAACATTAAATTCTAAATTCCTGAAGACGTAAATTAAATATCTCTGAATACTATTTAAAATATTGATCATCGGGACAAAAAAATTCTAAGACTTAGAAGAAACCATGATCATGATGATTGTAATTACGTGTAACACATACTATTAAATCATTACAAAAACCACAACTGACCATTAGTTGATAGTCAATTATTCTTCATTCCGTGACAATAATAATTTTTTTCCGAGTTTTTATTGTTAAGAATACTTTTTCTTACTAGTAAATTTTGAAATTAATCAGTCTGAAGCACGAATTTTCAAACTATTGTGACCAAAACCGCATTACATCAAAATTTGATAAAAGATCGTAGAGATACAAATAAAGCTGTTGCTATTACAATTTGTGTAAGTGTTCGTTTTAGAGTAAAAGCTTCAAAATCATATGTACAGTAAATCCGGTGAATTGGAGTTCCGCGAGTGTAGAGCGACCACGTATACAAATTATTAATTAAGTCACACAAGCAGATAAATCACTGTAGCGCATAGTAATACATACCTAAACACCGTTAAAACATCATACCTTTAATTTCTGCCTTTTGCATTTCTGTCACTTTGCCTTTCGCTTTCTTTCCATCGTGATGGGATTTTTTTTTTCCCCCTTTCCCAACTACTTCCCATTTTCCAACCGACGCCATCTTTAGTTTTAGCCGAACTTAGCGCTTGCAAAGCACCATGGGGTTACATAACAGCCACGTGATTTGTACTTGAATTTCCCGCACATAAAAACGTCACGCTGCTTTTGGGCCAATTGAACTGGCTAGCACATAAATGTAAATTTAGAAAAAGAGAAAGAAGAGTTTTTTCAAAGCTTTGAGAGTTGAAAACCTTTGAAGTATGAGATTGAAAATTTTCTGTGTTATCGCC
Organism: Hydrozoanthus sils; assembly: GCA_027575215.2. Lineage (NCBI taxonomy): Eukaryota > Metazoa > Cnidaria > Anthozoa > Zoantharia > Hydrozoanthidae > Hydrozoanthus > Hydrozoanthus sils. The sequence goes on along the minus strand of JAOBRD020485823.1, from coordinate 158 downwards.
ATTCAGTACATGTTCTCAAAAAGGGAGGTATCATTTTTTTATGAGCATGGAGGAGGGGGGCCGGGGGGTGCAGATTTGCAGTTATGCTTCAGGATTTTTTCTGACCCTTCTCCCCTTTTGAATCCATTAACCCCCCCCCTTTCTACAAAACGAGATCG
>JAOBRD020485715.1:0-17540 GCA_027575215.2 Hydrozoanthus sils | reverse complement strand
GTCGATCTAGTTCTGCCTATTATTAAGGCAACCTTTTACGCTCCCTACCATTCTCTCAAAATGCTTTCCCACCAAGAAGTCCTTCTAGATTAGACTTTCATTCTTTCTTCTGTGTTTCCAAATCATGTCCCAATTTTGGATGACTGATTAACTTCTCTAAAGCCTTAGCTATTGCCCTAAACTGTTTGGCATTGTCTGAAACTATGAGGCTGGCATCCCTCTCCTGGCTACAAATCTCCTCAAAAACCTTCTAAATGTTGGCGCGGTGAAATCTACTGCAAATTCTAGGTGCACTGCCCCGGTGACTGCCCAAGTAAACGGTGTAATCTAAACTAGTTTCTGGCTCCCTTCCTTTAATGAATATTGGACCTGCCCTGTCTAGATCTGTCTGACTAAATGGTGGTGACTGCTTCACTCTACACTCTGGAAGGTCTGTTTTTAGTGGATTGTTGTAGGGCTTTCCGAGTAGCCTCTTGCACACTAAACAGCCACCCAAAATCTTCTTAACCATCTGCCTGCTCTCTGGTACCTAGTACCTGGACCTAAACTCTGCTAACGTAGCTCTCGGCCCACTGTACGTGCATTACTCTCTCGTGACATGCGGTTGCAATTAATCCTTAATAATCCTTAAGCAAGATTGGAGGTTCTTTCGTATCTTGGTCTAAGACTGCATTAGTGAACCTACCCTGGACTTCAAAACTCCTTCGTTCTCTGTTATTCTCAACTCATGCTGCTTGAAGTTCTGCTACGTCTTCAAACTCCTCTGTGCAGTTTTATTCCATTCTGTCTCGGCTGCACGTATGTTGCCTACTCGCAACTAGTAAGAAGTTAGCTTAGATTCTATAGTGATCATACTCTTAAGATTATGCACAAAATGTTTTATCCAAGCTGTAATTCTCATAGGTCTTCAATTTTGCTGAATTTCTCTACTTCTACAATGTTATCTACGCCTAGCCTGTTTTCAACTTGCGCTGTTGTTGCCATGACAACCGTTTTCTTAGCTTCTTGCATACTGTTTGCTGTTTCTACTATCTCGTCTACCGTTGGTCAACTGTCTAGGGAAGTTTCAGCCACGCTGGCCCTTCCCACCATAACCTATCTGTCTTCAATTTTGAAGCTACTCTCCCCCTGGAGCCCTTGTCCACTGGGTTCTTTTCGCTAGCAACATGACCCCAGCTCTGTTTTTCTGTCAACTTCAAAATCTCTTGCACTCGATGGCTTACGAACTGCTTCCAAATTAAGTTGTTCTTGATCCAGCACAATGCTGTATTAAATCTGTCTATCTTCAACAGTGATTCTAGTGATTTGTAAAAACAAATTACATTATATTTAAACCTCGTCAAAAAAATTTAGATTACAACAAACTTTTAATCCAAAATAAAAATGCATCAGTTGAACGTAAAGAAAGTACAAAATTCTTGGGAGTTATTGTTGATGAACACTTGAGTTGGAAAAACCACATAAGTGCAATAGCTAGTAAAATCTCTAAATACATAGAAATAATTTCAAAACCACGTTACTACCCCTCTCAAAAATCACTATTTATATTATACTACTCATTAATCTATCCTTATCTTTATTGTGGCAACATTATTTGGGGATCCACTTATCACACCAATTTACACAGATTGAGAATATTACAAAAGCGCATAGTTTGAATAATCACCAACTCTAGCTATGATGTTCAGACCTTGCCTCTGTTTCAGTAATACAACACACTAAAATTAGATGACATCTATTCTCTTCACTTAGGCCTCTTTATGTATTCTATCGAGAATAGGTTATATCCAAACACCTTTCTCAATATGTTTTCCAAGAATTTTCAATTTCATTCCTACCCATCTAGACATTCAGATAATTTCAGACCTTAGCTATGTAGAACAAATATCAAGAAATTTACTGTGACTAGTCAGGGACCAAACCTACGGAACTCATTACCGAATGACATTAAAACAACACCCACCCTTTTATCCTTTAAGAATAAACTCAAAAACACTTAGCAAGTTTGCTTCACTAAGAAATCTATTTATAAGTATTCCCCTTACACAAGTTTGTTTTAATTTACATCTGTATGTACTGTCTAATGTTATTTCTTTCATAGATCTTTTTGTAATTAATCAAAAACGTGTACTATAATTAGCTCTATTTGTAGTTATTCAAAGATAAGTACTGTAAGTCTTATGCTATCTCTTTCATAGATCTTTTTGTAAGTAATTAATTATATCAATTATCTGTAATCTCCTTGATGGTTATTCAAATAGATTGATTGATCGATTGATTGATAGTACTGCCTTGGCTGGGCTAATATTCTAGCTGACATTAGCTCTAATCTTGAATTGTCTGTTACTTGATTAGTGCCACACGTGTCTCGCTAAACGTCTTGCTAGTTAACAAACCAACGTGTGTCACACCACTGCCTAACTTATAAACTAGATATACGCACGCGCAATAACAGATCTTACTGGCATCTGTAAAAACTGCCAAATAACACTCTGCCACATTTGCACTTGATTTAGCGCACACTTACCTTGGCAGTCTACTCTCCCTAGCTACACGAAGATTTTCCTTCCATCTCACCTACATTATCAGTTCCTCAGCAGTCAAACACTCGTCCCAGTCTACCTTAGTTTTGCATAACGTCTGAAATAAAACCTTTATACATACTGTCACTGGACTAATCATTCCCAAAGGGTCGAACCCACTTGCGAGTAGACTCAAAACATTGCGTTTAGTCGGCTCTAGTTTCTCAGCTTTCTCTGAGGTTTGAGCAAGATGGAATTGGACTCTGTCCTCTTCCGGATCCTAGACCACTGGCCAACCCTAATTTTTTCTCCCTTTGAGCCTGTTTGACTGTGCTCCAAGCTGGTTGACTTAGCAATTGTTTCTGTCTCATTGAACCTGTCAAGTGACTTCTCAACGTCTGCTGTAGTGAATGCTTCTGACACTTCCTTCTGACGTAGTGTCTTATCTTTTCTCTTAACTCTCGATCATTAGTTTTAGCCACTTCATCAATTCGAGTCTTGCACTCGCCGTTCTTTCGATGGTGCCGAAACGTGCGAATTAGTCGGCTGCTACCTGTTATCATTTCTAATAGAAAAGTGTGGCAATAACATCGGTCTCTATCGCGACAATTGTCTAGCGGCCTTTAACAAAACGCCACAACAAATTGAAAAGATCAATAAGGAACAGTGCAAAATTTTCCGCCACCATGATTTAAAGATAACAATAGAAGCAAAGTAAACCATCGTAAATTTCCTAGACGTTACACCTTCAAAGTGGTAAACACTATCCACACACGAAAGATGGAAACGTCCCACTATACGTGCACAAGAAATCAAATAATCACCCATCTATACTGAAAAGCATCCCGGATTCCATTAAAAGCGACTTTCAGGAATGTCAAAACGAATGTCGGAAAGCGCTTCCCTTCTTTCGTTGATCAACACTTTCCTAAATCAAACCTACTTCACAAAATTTTCAACCGTAACACCCTCAAATTGAGTTATAGCTGCATCAGTAACATCAAATCAATCATTTCCAACCACAACAAAGCTCAAGTTAAATCTGATACAAACACTGCAATTATAGTAATTGTAACTGATGGAACTCAAGCACTTGCCCCATGAACGGAAATTGTAATGCTCAAATGTTATTTACCAGGCCGAGGTCACGACATCAACCTCGAGAGAAACATACATTGGGCTTTGTAACACAACTTTCAAGTTGAGATATAGAAACCATGTATGCTTATTTAACTTTAAGAACGAGCGATATAGGCATGCAACAGAATTAAGTAAATATATTTGGAGCCTAAAAGATCGTAAAATTTTGTTCAACACAAAATTTTGTAAGATAAGACAGTTCCGATCACAATCAAATGTAAACAAGAGGTGTAATTTGTGTTTAAGGGAAAAGTATTTCATGGGCGGCGGAACCGTGAGAAGGGGGGGCACTGGTCGCCCAAATAATTTGGTTGGGGGGGGGGGCAGGCCGCCCAAATAATTTTTTGAATAGGAGTTTCAAATCTTGTAACAAACCATTAAATTTTTCACTGTGCCCTCTTCCCAAATATTTTTTTACTTCCGCTGCAGATGTATTTTATTATACGTCGACCCAAAATATCAACACTTAACATTAGAAACGAACTGATATCTACTTGTAGACATTCTCATAAGTTTCTGCTAATGGCCGTGCTTGCTTAACTAAGCCAATCATATCTCACCATGTAACGCTATAGGAGTTGTTCTGTATTTTCAAGTTTTGCATTTATTCCTATATATCCGTTACTCTTGACAGTTGCCTGATGGTTGCTTCGCAAGAGGCATTTGTCTGTTTGAATTTCATTTGTTATCTGCTCTACTTATTATAGCAATGAGCGCCCTTCTCGTCTATGCCAACACCAGATCTTCCAGCTCTAACGGTTTGACCGTGAGACTCACGGTTTCAAGTCGCATCTCACCGTCTCACGATCTCACGGTTTTCCAACTCTAATAAATTCCCATTAAAGTAATTATAGAAAACAGTCCAAAATGGTGTTCCCGAACAGCGAAACAGCAAAATAGCGAAACAGGAAAAAAAGCGAAAAAAAAAAAATTCATAGTTTTGTAATAAACAAAATCAAAAATATCAAATAAACGCCCTCCATACAGACTTATGACTTAGACGAAAGCCACTTATAGCTTATGCCCCAAAATATTCAAATAAACGCCCCACATACGGACTTTTGACCTTCATGAAAGCCTTTAACGTGCAAAACATTAAAATAAACGCCCCTATACGGACTTTTGACCTTCATGAAAGCCTCTTAAGTCCAAAAATATTCAAATTAACGCCTCAAATGCGGACTTTTGACCTTGATTCAAATTGAAGAATTAAACGTAAATTGTGGATCTGGAAGCAGTTTGTGTGACCGTTTATTACAGCAGCAGATAAGGAAAACTCCTAGGCTCGCTTTGAAATAGTCCGAATAGCAAACTGAAGGTGTTTCCGAGTTCACCTTTATAAAAAGGAGGCTTGCAAATGGCACAGGGAAAAGCTGAAATTAAATTTTAAATTAACAATCTTGTGTCATCATCAGAAATTTACCAGCGTACCCAGTTATTCTGCAGGTTCCGAACGTAAGTAAGGGCATAAACCCACGTGATTCGGAGAAACACTTTTTGGCCAATCACCAGTATGCATCCTCTATCTTCTATACCACTATCATTAGAAACTATAGAGAATATAGAAACTATAGAGACTATATAAAGCATAGAGGGGGTAGAAAGTATAGAAACTATAGAGACTATAGAAACTATAGAGAGCATAGAGACTATAGAGAGTAAAGAAACTATAGAGAGCATAGAAAGTATAGAGAGTATAGAAACTATAGAGATTATAGAAACTATAGAGAGTATAGAATGCTTGGAGAGTATAGAGACTACAGAGAGTAGAGAGACTATAGAGACTATTGAGAGTAAAGAAACTATAGAGAGCATAGAGAGTATAGAGAGTATAGAAAGTATAGAGAGTATAGAGACTATAGAGATTATAGAAACTATAGAGAGTATAGAATGCTTGGAGAGTATAGAGACTACAGAGAGTAGAGAGACTATAGAGACTATTGAGAGTATAAAGACTATAGAGAGTATAGAGAGTATAGAGAGTATAGAGAGTATAGAGAGCATAGAAACTTTAGAGAGTATAGAAACTATAGAGACTATAGAGAGTATAGAAATTATTGAGAGTATAGAGACTGTAATGGGTCTTCAAGTATATACTATCTCAAGTTCGGTCCCTTCAATTCTAACTGCGCATGTCCAGTTGAATCACTCATGACATCTTCCTTTCCAAGGAAATTAAAACAAAACTAAAAAGTTTCGATTTTAACTCAAAGGTTCTGAACTAGTTCTTTCTACAAAGTTAGACGGGTAGGTGGGCGGACTGTTCTTCCCGACTTTGTTTTATATGTATCTGGATTCTGATCTGGGTGGTCTTGGTGCTACACCTGCAGTTGATGCTCAGTTGGTGGATCCGGATCATCAATGATGTCTTCATCTTCCATGGTGTCAAACTCTTCTTCATACCTTTCCTTTCTTGCTATCAAGTCACGACGATTTCTTCTAAGCTCTTTTCCAGTTTCTGTCCGCACTATGTAAGAGCGTGGAGTCGATGACTTACGCACAATTTGGCCTTTTGTGTCCCAGGTTTTGTTGTTTCGAATTCGTACAGTTGAACCTTGTTTGAGTTCTGTTAGTGGTTTTGTACTTCTGTCATAGTACACTTTCTCAGTGGAGCTGTCTTATCTGAAATGTTTGGGATGAACTTTCCCAGGTATGTGATCATACCTAGAAATCTTTGGAACTCAACTTTGCTTGTTGGTAGAGGCATATTTAGGATTGCTTCAGTTTTTCTCGGATCAGGCTTTATTCCACTTGCTGCGATTACATGGCCAAGGAAAGCGGTTTCACGCACTCCAAAGGTGCATTTGTTTTTGTTGAGCTTGAGACCAGATGTTCGAATTTTGTTAAGGACATTTCGCAGTGTTTGGTCATGTTCTGTTCTGGTTTTACCAAATATACTAATGTCGTCCTGGTCATTTGCAACGCCGTCGAGACCACTGATTATTTCAGCTACTTTCTTTTGAAAGACTTCTGCAGCACTGTGAATTCCAAATGGTAGTCTTTAGAAGCGGTATCGCCCAAAGGGAGTGTTGAATGTGAGAAGCTTGGAACTCGGTTTGTCAACTATGATTGGCCAGTAGGCACTAGATGCATCTAATTTGGAAAAGACTGTTGCACCGCTGAGTTTGGCTTGGATTTCATCCACGGTTGGCATTGGATGATGTTGACGCTTAATTGCACGGTTTAGGTTTTTGGGGTCCAGGCACACACGGATTTGACCATTTGGTTTTTCTACAATAACTAGGGAGCTGACCCAGTCAGTTGGCTTGTCAATCTTATCTAACATGTCAAGTTTTCTCATGCGATCTAGCTCTGCTTCTAGTTTCTGCAGCATTGATCTGGGTATTTTTCGTGGCGGATGGATGACGGGTGAAACACTGGTGTCAATGTCGATATGTTTTCCCTTGAGGCATCCAAGCTCGCCAAAAATATCGTTGTACTCTTGTATGAAATTGGGTTTGACTGCGTCTACGATCCAGATTCTTTTTAACAACATTCATAGCCTGACACGTTTTTAGTCCGAGTAAAGGTGGCGACGTGGTGTCTGCTACCACAAAAGTGACCGCGTGGTTCTCCATTTTGTGCTGAATGTTTATCTTGCATATTCCGATGACAGGTATTTCGCTGCCGTTGTAAGCCATTAGTTTTATTTTAGTTATGTCAAGCTCAGGATTTGTGATCAATGTGGAATGCACTGACAAGGGCATGATATTGGCCTGGGCGCCGGTGTCAAGTTTGTAGTTTACGATTGTGCCATTCGACTTAAGAGAGACAAACAATTCTTGCTCATTGGAGTTGCTGTTGTCAAAAGAGCTAGTTGTGGAGTTTACTTTGCTGGATTTTCGTCAAAAGTTCCAATAAAGAGGTGATCGGAGTCTGGTAGATTTGCTTGTTTGACTTCATTTAGGGCTTCGTCGTAATGAACGCTGCGATTGCGGGATAAACAAACAGAAGCGAAGTGATTAGCCTTCGAGCATTTTGCGCAGATTTTTCCGTAAGCAGGGCATTGACCACGTTGGTGTTGAGTTCCACAGTGTTTACAGGTGGAAGAGCGATAGTTTTGGCTTTCATTATTTAGAGAGTTTTGCAGGGGCTTGACTTTTAGTGAGTCAACTGTGTGCTGACATGTGGTTGTCGGAAGGCGGGAAAGTTGACGGGCGTGTGGTTTTGTTGCTTCGGCCGCCTGTCCTAATTTTATTGCGTGTTCCAGCGTAAGATCTTCAATTCTCAAAAGTCGCTTTCTCAATTGATTGCTAGTGGATCCAATGATGATCATATCTCTGATAAGGAAGTCTCTGAGAATGTCAAATTCACATGGCGAGCTTCGTTTTTTGAGCTCGGTGACAAACGTTTGGTTGGCCTTTCGTTGGTGGTAAGTGAAAAACTGATGTCGTGATAATGTGATGTTCTTTCGTGGTTTGCAGTAGGCTTCAAACTGATCCATAACGGGCTTCAGTTTCATCTTGTCGGCCGCGTCTGTAAATGTAAATGTGTTATAGATCTCTAGGCCTTGCTTTCCAATACACGTGAGGAGTATCGATGTTTTTATGTTTTCTTCTTTTGCGCCGGATTCCGTAGCTGTAATGTATAATGGTCCAATTGCTCTGCTAGGTTACCTTCAAATATTAGAGGCTCGGGGGCTCTGAGTTTGTTCATATTATTCTAACACCATGTAATGAGTCTTCAAGCATATACTATCTCAAGTTCGGTCCCTTCAATTCTTACTGTGCGTGTCCAGTTGAATCACTCATGACAGAGACTACAGAGAGTATAGAGACTATAGAGAGTATAGAGACTATGGAGAGTATAGAGACTGTAGAGAGTATAGAGACTATGGAGACTATAGAGACTATAGAGAACATACAGACTATAGAGAGCATAGAAACTATAGAGAGCATAGAAACTATAGAGACTATAGAAACTATAGAGAACATAGAGACTATAGAGAGCATAGAGAGCATAGAAACTATAGAGATTGTAGAAACTATAGAGACTATAGAGAGTACAGAGAGTATAGCTATAGCATACTCTCCATAGTCTCTATACTCTCTATACTATCTAAAAGTTTACTTTCGTTTCCGGAGTACTTGAAGCCTGGTGATATGGTGATGACAATTTCCTTTAATTTGACATTTGCCGCGTATTGAAATATAACACGTGATACATCATAAAATAAAACAAAGTATTGCCGAAGAAGTGTATCATTATCGTTGGAATTTCGGCGAGTTCGCATGCAAAGTTTTGTGGTCGAAGTTATGATATCTAAAAGCATTTGTCTTGATGCGTCGTTGAAGTTAAGATATTTGATTGTCGAGCAAACAACAAAAAGGAGCCCGTGGTCCGGGAAATTGAGGGAAAAGATTCTTTCCGTTGGCTCGAATCTTTCGCTTCGTTGGCTGTACTAGACTTGTACTCGTCTCCAACGCTGAAATGAAACTGCCCCCGTCGTATCTAGTAGAAGCGAAATATAACGATTATAACGAATATAGCGATTACAGCGACAATTTAGCGATTACATTTCTTGAAAAACACCGATCACAACTCTTCAAAATTAGACGAAAGCTTGGCGGTAACTGATATTCAAATCATTTTCACTCATCCGCAAGTAAACCGTCGCGTTAACGTGGCAACCTTTCAATACCTCAGAATACTTGTTCTTCTTTCTCCTTTTTCTTTCATCTCTTTCTCGACTTGGAAGATTTTCGAGAGCTCATGTTCGAATTTGTGTTCGCTCTGGCGGGGTAAACATTTCAGATAGCCTAAAATAGTTCTGGCTTTTTGCATTCGCAGTAAGTTGACAAGGTGATAAAATAATTAGCGTTTCATGCTTCTGTCACTCACTTCGATTGGATAACTTTCGAATTGCTTCAGATATCCAATTAGTCTTGTTTGCACAGACGAAGTCAAAAGCAAAATCTTTTTCTCGCTTTTTCTCGTAGTTCGAAAAATGCAAACTCGTGCTGCTTTAGAAGGCTCCAAGTAGAAAAATATTTTTCACAGCTTGCTAAAATTTTGCATAAAGATATCCAGATACTTGGAATAAAAAGCGATACCAGCGTTTTGCGATATTTTGTCTGGATTTGAAGTTATTGGCTTTTTCCTGAACTTTTTTGTTTTAAAAAGACGCGTAAACTTTGAACTGCGATTAAAAAATAATGAAACATTAATCCGCAAAAGCCTGGTACGTATACCGTTTTGGCGGCCATTGGGTGCTAATTGATTCGGCTTGTAGTTGGTGTCACTGCGTTTGATATTTTTTGAAATGGAGCTCTTTGTTTGTAAATGCTTGCCTCTGAAACACAGGCCTGTAAGACAAATCAGTTTTTGTCATTTATAAAGAAAGAAACATTTTTGAACAATGAAACTATTAAGGTTTCAGAAAATGTATACTTTTATAGGGGTAAAAAGTATGCCGCGCGCGCGCTACGAAAGAGAAACTAAGAATGTACCTAAAACCATTCTGATACCTGAACTCGTTCTAGTCTCCCCTTGGAAATGGGGAAAAACAGCACATGTTTTGCTGGTTTTCCTAGAGTTTTTCCTAAACAAGTATGGGTACCCCACAATTTTTTTTCGTCAATCAATCAAATTTTAACCGAACTTTTTGAAGGGAAAAAATCTCAGTGTTGCAAAAGTGGAAAAAATGAAAAACAGAGAAATTCATATGAAAAGGCGCTCTTCGTAAATAGATTTTTACAGTTATGAATATGATATCAGTTTTCCTTTAACGTCATTTGAACTACTTTTTGGTAATAAACTTAAAAATACGAAAATCTACGAGTCTATATAGCTCTAAATAAGCATTGAGCAGATTGAAGGAAATAAAATAAAGTAAGCCATGCATGAAGCTGAAGTCTTGAAAGTCTCGGCATTTTCATCAAAGCATGTGACCTCTTTAGTCTCCGTACGGCAAAAGGTCATTTTATTTTTGGAACGTTTGCTTTTTGATGGCAAAGACTAAATTAACTGGAGGTTATCTTCAAGATGGTGGACATATTCGACCCTGTCTCCTAAGCTGGAGAGATCGCGTGGGTTAAGGCTTGGATATAAGTTAATATAATATTTAAATTATGCCAAATTCCAGTTAAATTTAGCCTTCTCGGGGGAAATTATGGCGGCAACAAGCACAATGTAAGTATAAGTTACAATCTGTGTAGCTATTTATCTCAGAATGTATAGCATTTTATCAAATACTTGTACTTTTGTCACAACTTTGTTTCGTACGCTCTCAACGTCTGTGATGATTTAGGTCAAAAACAAAAGACTGACGAGGCGGACTTACGCGCTCTGCGTTCTCCCTGCATCTACGTTGCACGCTACTTAAAATGAGTTTTAAACAAGTGAATATGGGTACGTAATCCGCCGTTCCGTGGCAAATTATATGCCAATATGTCGATCCGTGATTATTTTTTCTCAAATAAAACCCGTGTAATCCGAAGTGGACCCACTCCGAAGTTCTGTTTCTAAAAACCAATAATCGTATAGTTTCAGTTTCAGTTTATTAGTGCTAATAATATTGGAACAAATCAAGACACGGAATATGTATGATTATTAGGAACTCCAGTATAGTGTTTATGAAACCGTGTTTATTATACAGATTTATTTGCAACACTTAGGAAATATCACAGAATGTACACTCAAGAGTTATCACAGAATTTATTTTTGTTCTTAAATCAACGGTAAAACAGTAAAACAAGAAATAAAAAAATGTCTGGCCTTAACGTCAATTGTTTACATAAATAAATTGTAAATCAACCGTCAGTGAACTTTCTAGTATTGTCGATTGCAATTTCCGAAAGTACTAAACACATAGAGAACTGAAGTTCTCATTCGAACTTAAGTATATTTTAATTATTAAAACTATAAACCTTGAGAGTTAAATCACTGCCTCAGTCAAATTGTATGAAAATAAGGACCCACTTCAGTAAACTTAGGCCACCCAACCGCGTCGTAACCTTAGAAACTGGGTCGAATATGTCCGCCATCTTGAAGATAACCTCCAGCGAATTTAGTCTTTCCCCTTTTTGATTAATTATTTATGGTGTTGACAATAAAATTAGGAAGTGTCTAAATGGCCGGCAGCCGGTCAGGGTCTTCAAATTACTAAATGGTCGGCATGGTAGTCGACTTTTTCCCAATAATTCTTAAAATCTAAAAGTATTTATCAATTGAAAGTCCCCTATCTTTATTAAGAATCGTCTGATGACTACACTATTGTTTTATTTCAACGTTTTGTCTTTTCTCGGCGTTGACTAACGATGTCTATTAGACGACACGAAAAAGTCGTGGCCAACTGCTGGCCAGGGTCTTCAAGTTACTAATTGACGGGCAGTCGAATTTTTTCAAATAATTCTGGAAATCTTCTTGAAAGTATTTATCATTTGAAAGTCCCCTATCTTTATTAAGATTCGCCACGCACTTCTGATTGTAGTATTGGGCTCCCTGTGTTATAATCATGTATTGGGCCACCTGTGGAGTCAGTAAACGTTGCGGATGTTAATGAGATTTTCTAGTCGTTTAATCTGTTGCGATTCTCAGCCATCCGGGCTCACCACAACTACCTATTAGTACATGGTCTCCGGTTAGTGTGTTAAAGAAACCACAGTCCTAGTATTTCGGATTATTTCAAGATTTTCACTCTGAAATAATGCCAGAAACGAGTTCAAAGTCAGCACATGATTCCTCGTACCAAATTTAACTGCCTGGGAAAATTGATTTTTCTCATCCTGAGCAATGGACCAGATGGATCCAACGCTTCGAAAGATTTCGTATAGCTTCAGGTCTGAAAGCCAGAGATGAAGAAACGCTAGTAAGTACCTTCCTATACACAATGGGCGAGAAAAGTGAGGATATTATGACAGCATTTGATCTAACTGAAGCAAATTCCAAGACGTACGATCATGTCAAAGCAAAGTTTGAAAACCATTTCATCAAAAGACGGAATATGATCTTTGAGAAAGCAAAATTCGACACAAGGAAGCAGGAAGCTGGAGAATCTTTCGATTTCTTCATAACAGATTTGTACTGCCTGGCTAAACATTGTAATTATGGCACACTTCATGACGAAATGATACGAGATCGCATCATCGTGGGTCTGTTGGACTCCCGTCTGTCAGAAAAGCTACAACTGGATACCGATCTAACACTTGAGAAAGCAGTTAACTTTGCAAGGCAGAACGAGCTTACAACAATCAGCTGTTAGAGGAGCTGAAGGACAGACAAACTAGCTAATAACAGTAGAAGCAGTCCACAAGAATCATCAGCAGAGAGCAAAGACACAAAAGCAGGGCCAAAAGAAGCCGAGAGGAGGTGCTAAAACTTCAACGCCCTCTCAAAGTTTCCAAAACCAAGGACCTGCATCCTGTGGTAGATGTGGAAGAAATCCAGCACACGGACGATTTCAATGTCCCGCCAAGGAGGCAACCTATCTAAAATGTAAGAGGAAAGGCCATTACCAGGCAATCTACAGATCCAAAAGAGGAACAGTAAATTCCCTGGAGGACAACGATGACGGCTACCTCGGCGCAGTCTATTCGAAGGAGATAAACAGCATAGCAGCAACTCCCTGGCAGGCAGTTATAGCAGTAAATGGAGCTCAGACTGATATCAAACTCGATACTGGTGCACGTGACAGTGAAGACCAACAAAATTCTCACTGGACCCAGTCATCCCAAATTCAATGTTCGTGGTTAGTTCTATGCCAGGCTCGAAAGCAGCAAAAAGAAGCTGAGCAGGAAGTGTACATCGTAAGAGGTCTGAGGTTTCCTTTACTTGGAAGACCGGCCATCGAAGCACTTACTTTATTATCGGTGGTAGAGCCCGTCCAAAGCACACCTGATCTGTAAAAAATTCCCAGCACTGTTCAAGGGTCTTGGTAAACTAGAAGGGGAATACCACAACCACTTGAAAGAGGATGCAAAACCGTATGCTGTAACTACCCCAAGAAGGGTGCCCCTACCACTCATGGAGAAAGGGAAAGACGAGCTTGCCAGAATGGAAGCTCAAGAAGTAACCTCAGAAATCGACAAAGCCATAGACTGGTGTGCCCCAATGGTCGTCGTACCAAAGCCTAATGGAAAGTTACGTTACAAAGTTAAGCAATTGTGTTTGGAGAGAGAGACATGTACCACCATCAGTCGAACAAACACTCGCCCAAATGGGTGATGGCAAATTGTTTACAAAACTTGATGCAAATTCAGGTTTCTATCAGATTGCACTCTCGAAGGACTCCACTGAGTTAACTACTTTTCTTACACCCTTCGGGAGATTTTATTTCAACAGGCTTCCGTTTGGTATTACATCAGCGCCTGAGCATTTCCAGAAAAGAATGTCAGCAATACTCGGTGGCCTCGAAGGCACCCTCTGCATGATCGACTATGTCTTGATAACTGGAGCTACACAAGCCGAACATGACCAGCGACTAACTGATGCCCTCGAACGCATACAGAAAGCTGGAGTAACCCTGAACAAAGAAAAGTGTGATTCCTCGAAAGACAAAGTCACCTACCTCGGACAAATGATCAGCGCAGCCTGAGTACAGCCAGATCCAGAGAAGGTCAAGGCTATTGTCGAGATGAAGGAACCAGAGGACACAAGTGGTATGAAGCGCTTCCTCAGAATGATCAACCAGCTGGAGAATTTCTCAGACAAGCTGTCAGATTTGTCCAAGCCACTGTGTGAATTGCCCAGTTCATTGAATGATTGACACTAGGGACAAGAACAAGCCAAAGTATTTGTAGCAATCAAGGAAGAGCTTAGAAAGCCTGGAGCTATATTGGTACATTAGAACACCAAGTTTGATACTTTCGTGTCAGCAAATGCCTCTTCGTATGGCCTTGGAGCGGTACTATTCCAAGGCCAACGGCGACCTAGAGAATATCACTCCAGAGCTCTAACAGACACGCAAAGATATGCCCAGATTGAAAAGGAGGCATTGACCACAACTTGGGCCTGTGAACGTTTCAGTGATTACCTGGTAGCCAAGGCATTCCATGTGCACACTGACCACAAACCATTGGTTCCCCTTTTGGGCACGAAAGGCATCTACAGTCTACCCCCAAAGATCCAGAGATTCCGGATGCGGTTGATGAGGTTCCATTTCACAGTAGAGCATGTGCCAGGGAAGAACCTCTACACAGCAGACACACTCTCAAGAGTACCCCTATCAGATATGACGCCAGCAGACCTGAAACTACAGGACGACTTCTACCTCTTTGTTAACCACTTAGTACAGAGCCTCCCAGCTAGTGAGATGCAAAGAGCAGAGATACGCAGTTGGCCACGATACTTTGTGTAAGTGTGACAAAACGTTGAAACAAAATAACAGTGAAGTCATCAGAAGCGCTTGGCGATTCTTAATAAAGATAGCGGACATTCAATTCATAAATACTTGTAGATTTCTAGAATTATTCGGAAAAAGTCGACTGCCAGCCATTCAGTAATTTGAAGACCTTGGCCGGCAGTTGGCCAAGATTTTTTTTCAGAAGTGTTGTCTAACAGTTATCGCTACTCTATGCCGAGAAAAGACAAAACGTTAAAATATAACCATAGTGTAGTCATCAGAAGCGCTTGGTGATTCTTAATAAAGATAGGGGACTCTCAATTGATAATTACTTGAGGATTTCAAGAATTATTTTGAAAAAAATTCGACTGCCGGCCATTTAGTAATATGAAGACAATTGCTGGCTGCCGGACATTTAGACACTTCATAGTAATTTTAAGCTACTACCGCAATAATTAAACGCGAACTTGTCGACGTAAACTGTTTCTGGAGCAGATGGAGTTATTTTTGCACGTGATTTGGTGTTACGGAAGTCATAGAACAGATGTACATTATTTCTCAATCTATTTTACTATTTTGGAGCCTTAAAAAAATATTTGGCAACTAAACCTAAAATGGTCACCAAAGAGTAAATTTAACTTGGAGATATTTGCCTGTCTAATTGCCCACACCAAATAGAGCCTCTTGCCCTTGGATTTCTATTTAACAATTAGATGTTCAAGCACTTTTGTTAGAGTCTTTTGTTTTGAAGGATTTTCCAGTAAGTTTATGTTGAAACCAACAAAATTTACGATTGGACTTGGAGTTCAGCAATTTGGAACAACTGAGTCATGCAAATAATAAAACGCTTCGATAAAACTTGAGTTTATTTATCGAGTGTAATAATTTCTTCGCCGTCACTATCCCATATTTGTCTGCAGTTTTGAACGTGCATGGCATATCATCGGTTCGGAAAAACGAAAAGCGGTCATAAGTCTCACAAAAATCTGAATTATTTAAGCACCTTTTACCATTTAAAACCATTTTAGAGACATAAAAAAGCTATTAACAAACGAAAGAAATCACTACAAGAGGTTCATTTTAAAAGCAAACATATCACTCACCGTACGCGTACTGTCTTGAAATCCCGACGGTCAAATTATCCTCAAATTGGCCAATTTCCAGTTCCTAAGGTCGTACAGCTCGCGCGGTTGATGGTTTCGTAAACAAGCTCACAAATTTGCCTTTTTACCATAAAACGTGTTAAGCTCTCCCGTAAAACACTTATCAAACATCATGGCCGTGAGGTTCCGATACTCGCCTATATCCTTTTCGTATTTTCAGAACTGGCGATAAAATATCGATTTGCTAACAGGGTGCTTTTCCCTCACAATAACTGGTTCCTGCGCTATCACGCATCATCGAGTTAAAAACTAGGTCAGCGATGCGTACACGTGTTTAATGAGACTTATTGAATAGAATGACAGATCTTGTATACCACGAGTTAGTCTTAAATTTTGAACAGTTTGAATGAAAGGGAACTAGAAGGGGCAAAAAGTAAACGGTTCCGCTATTCCTAACAAGCAAAATGTAGCATAGCGAGATTGTGATCCTGGCGACGTTTTTTGTGTTGCACGGTACATCTGTGTAAGACAACTCTCCCTGCACTACCACGAACATCGAACTGTTTCTTCCAAAAACATCGAGATATCAAAGAAGTTCGTTTGAAGCAACACTTGCAATATGCATGAAAGTTAAACGAAAGGCAAGGCTTAATGGACCGGTCAGAAAGTATCTGCTAGGGGGAACTGGAGGGAATTTTTCAAATTTAGCAAAAAAATTTCGTGGCCAAACCAATTTATTATAAAATTTTTCTTGGCCCACCAACCACTTAGACTAAAGAAATAAATGCTTACTCTTTATAAAAACAGTTTACTCAAGCCAAGGTGAGACTGAAATTAACAAGAGATGCACAATTTGATTAGTACATGTGAAATTTTATATTAATTTTTAATATAAGTATCAGTAACTCTTGGTCTTAATCTATCATTTAATATTGTTTATTATTTTTTGACACATCAAATGAGATCAGCCATTTCTTGATAAGCAACTTTTTACTGTCAATTTAAGTCTCTTTTTGTAATGAAAGAAGATTTCTCTTTTGTTCTATTTACATTTGCTCAGTTGGAATTTCAAAAATTATTATTATACATTATACTTGCCTTAATTAATTCTATTAGCCAAAACTTTGCAAGCAAACCTATGTAAATTATTTCCTCGCAAATGAAGATGATCATAGGATAATTGAAACATGTCTTGTTCTATAATATAGAAGTCACAACAAATTCTTTACACGTATTGAGAAACAGCATGATGAAAACAAACAAATAGCAGTGCAGTACAGTATTTTGATATCATATCAAGTTAATACAGAATTTGGGTTGAGAGAAAATAGATTTTGGTCAGCCCTTCTATTCAAAAAGGGGACTAGTTTTATTAAAAGTTTGGATTATACAAATTCAGCTACACACCTCGTGTGTTTCGTGGCCCAACCGTCATCACTGAATATATTTGGTGGCCCACCAAGATCGGCAAGAGTTATTTCGTGGGGGGGGGGG
>JAOBRD020485714.1:23329-34866 GCA_027575215.2 Hydrozoanthus sils | reverse complement strand
TTATTTATACCGTTTGCTCTACTATACCAATAGTATCGAGCACTATATGAAACGGCAGACTTCCTCTTAACTCAAATATATAATTTATATATTATATTATTATCCTTATTTGTAAAAAACGGTTAAATAAATGTTGTTGTTGTTATTATTATTACAGTAACAATTAATTTACTCTGCAATTTTCTTTTTACTTCGAGTGAAAAAGGCCTCAGCAACTCTTCACAGCTATTGACATACTACATAAAGTATCTGGATTCTGATAAAGCTTCTAAAAAGACTAAATGATTTAATATTTTAGATAAAGGTAGAAACTTCCCGTATTGGCCAGTGCTCAAACCACTATAACTGTGAACACCCTGGCGGGGGAGCTTGGGAAATCAAGGCGCTGTTAGAGGTAAGCTTGATGAGACAGTATTTGAGAGTTTAAGATACGAGGATGGTAATGATAATGAATATAATAGCTGCACGATGGAATGCATAGTGCTGGTCAGCTACATGCTGTGGTCTTGAAATTACAACATCAAAAGCTCAGTTTTAAACTTTTTACAACTATGAGAACCACATACAGAAAATTTTGTTAATCTCCGTTTACCTCTAAGAAAATTACTTTCATCTTTTTATATTCACCTAAGCGTAACTTGAATAAAAAGGAAAGCAAACTAGCCATACAGTATGTGGTCAAAAAGAGTAAGCAAAATGAATGGTTTTTTTATAAGCTGTTGTCGTCAATGTTTTGTCTTTTGTCTAAAAGATACCGCACTGTTTGCAAATGTCAAAATTTCGTCTCTGGCACCCTAACCCTATACCAAATGGTTGAATTTTTACCCCTAAGAGGTACGACGAGCATCCCCGACCAAAAAAGTTGGGAGTTTCCTCCCCAGGTGCAAAACTAGTTGGATTTCGGGACTAACCAAGAGCAGTGAAACTATACAAGTTGGGGAAGTGTATTTAAAGAAATTGGTTCTAATAAATGTGCCGTAATGTCGTATATTTATTCATCAGACACTAACACATTGATGCAACTAAACTAGACAACCGTATGTTAAATGAATACAAATAGATCTTCGTCATGTATGGCGACAATACCGTTGTGCACTATTACTTAAAATAGAGTTTTATCCCCACGTGACTCAGGCAAACAGAGACAAAAAGGTGTACAGTTGAACCCCTCAAGAAGGACACCCAGATAAGACGGACACCTCTAAAAATCAGACACCAAAACTTGGTCCCTGCCGTGCATTTCCTCAGTCATTTACTGAGTTGGACACCTCTCTAAGACAGACAGTTGAGGCTGGTTGACTGTATAGAGAACTTACTGATCTTGTAAATACAGGAATCGATTTTTCTTATTAAACTTTGAATGTTATGTTAAACTTTGTTCAAAACATTGCATTGACCGCCTCTCGATTTTACAGTAGTTGGTTTGTTTGTCTGATTCACGCGTGACGCTATTAGTGCACAGCATTATTTTGATATTCTTTTATAGCTTATATTACGATTTGCCTGGGGTTAAAAAATTAAATAGAGGATATTGGCGCTACATATAAAATTTATCTTCTTGTGGAAAAAAAAGGTTTCACGGTATTTTTTTACGACATAGACTTAAGAGTTTCAGGTGCGTCTTTCTATCTGGGTAAGTAAGGTAACCGCCCCCTGTTTAGCCCAGTTGGTAAGGTGCCAGTCTGTCGTGCGGGAGGCCCGGGTTCGATTCCTGGTGCCGGACCTTCACTCAGGGTCTTAAAATAATTCGGCAGAAGGTGCTGCCTTTGCTCTCGCATCTGCAAATGGTTAGACCTTCATGTCTTCTTGGTAAGGACATTAAACCGCAGGCCCATGCAATCTCTCGATCTGCTATCGGGGGACTTAAAATCCGCAACACTTGTCGACAAAGAATAGAGTGATCCCCGTGTCATGGTCTGTCCCTTCTACTAACTGAGGGCAACTCTTATGAATATAGTTGTGAGCTGTGTATAACGGACTATCTAAGACCCTCAATACCAGAGTCAACTGTAAATAATTGTTTAGCGCCTTTGAGCATCTACCTGTGGAAAAGGCACTATATAAATGCTGAACATTATATTATTATTATTAAACTGAAGTCCGCCTATTGTCAGTAGTTCAACTTTGAAGTTTGATGTGAAACTTTTCTGAGTTGTTTTTGGTATTGCTGTAGGTTTTCAGCCACCTCGATTGGTCAAAGGTGTGTCTGGCCCATTTGTTTACCTATCAAGACTTCAGTAATGGAGTAATTGGGTTGGCTTACGTGGGTAGTCCGAAGAGAAACGCTGTTGGAGGCATTTGTACGGAAAGTAAGAAAAACTATATATAATTATAACTCAATTTTGTAGGAAAAAAATCTGTTATTTTCATCACATTCGGTTGAAGAGTGCTCAACGAGCTTGTGGCACAGAGCATGTAGTCAATAAGTGAAGGAGTAGAACTGTTTATAAGGCTGAAAAGTAGTTGAAGTCTGTACAACTTACGAGTTTCACACTGAAGGGAATAGCCTGGTGATCGTCTAGCCTGTGTAGCAAGCATATCACAAAGTTTTGAGCACACGGGGGGGGGCGGGGGGAAGGAAATTTCCTCTCTTCCCTCCTTCCCCCTCTTTCCGTTTTTTTGCTCGCACCATTTCCCGTGCGTCCAAAACTTAATGGTCAAAGCACATGAATGTGTAATGTCGCAAAGCTGAAATTTGGTTTTGAATAACTTTGAACTTTTGAACTGTCATATTTAAGTATGACAGGTTTGGAAAACTCTAAAATAACAATTATTCCATTCTCCCTTATTGGACACCACGTGATTTACATCGCCAACTTGGTGCTACAGGTCTCATTGAATATTTATAATTTTGCGCTCTTGGAATAATTGTTAAATATACTATAATAATAAGTAAGGGAGCTAGTTCCCTCTATAAATTGGAAGGAAACTAGTTCAGGGAACCAGATTATATGTACTCGTTATAGTTTACGCCTTTAGTGGACAACGGCTTCTAGATAAAAAGAAATTATCACCAACGCTTATGAACAACCTGCTTGTTTTTAGCCTACAGCAGAGGGGGCCGTGAATTTTATTTGAACACAGGACTGAGTAGCAGCTTGAATTGGAACCGACGGCTTCTAACTGAGGAAGCAGATATCGTTACAGCTCACGGTATGTTGTCACAGAATGTTGTCTCGGTATGTTGTCACAGAATGTTGTCACGGCATGTTGTCACAGAATGTTGTCACGGTATGTTGTCACAGAATGTTGTCACGGTATGTTGTCAGAGAATGTTGTCACGGTATGTTGTCACAGAATGTTATGACGGTATGTTGTCACAGAATGTTGTCACGGTATGTCACAGAATGTTGTGATGGTATGTTGTACAGAATGTTGTCACGGTATGTTGTCACAGAATGTTGTCACGGCATGTTGTCACAATGTTATGACGGTATGTTGTCACAGAATGTTGTCACGGTATGTTGTCACAGAATGTTGTTACGGCATGTTGTCACAGAATGTTATGACGGTATGTTGTCACAGAATGTTGTCACGGTATGTTGTCACAGAATGTTGTCACGGCATGTCACAGAATGTTGTGATGGTATGTTGTACAGAATGTTGTCACGGCATGTTGTCACAGAATGTTGTCACAGCATGTTGTCACATCGTACTGTTTCACTTTTGTAATATATAATATGGCCACAAATTATGTTGCACTGGGTATCAGAGGAGACCGAAGGACTTGGTAAAGGGCAATCACGTCACAATCACTGTGATAAATAAGCGCTTCATTGTATTAATCGCACAAAAGTTACATTGAAGTTTTACAGTTAGTATTATGTGATGTCTCAACTCGGTATCGTCTCATTGTGGTATTGTCAACGGGATATTGTCTTAACATGTTGTCGTGTCAATCTGATATTACCATCATGGTGTTGTCAAAGGATATTGTTTCAACGTGGTATCGTCTTATGGTGTTATTGTCAATCAGATATTGTCTCAATGTGGTACTGTTAACGTGGCGTTGTCTCAATGTGGTATTGTTAACGTGATGTTGTCTCGACATGGTATTGTCAGTAGTATATTATGCTTGGAAATTAGCCGGAAAAATGCATTGAGTGTGTGAGCAACTTATTAACATGAAATAGTGCAGTTTTTCCCGGCCATTTCCGTGCATCGTATTCTACTATTGTTAACTATTGTGGTATTGTCTCAACATAGCGTTGACTCGTGTCAACGTGATATTTTTAATCATGGTATTGATTCATCGTAATATCATGCCAAAGTTCGGAACTTGATTGATTAAAGTTGAAAAACTTAGATAAACATGTTTCAAAAAGACCGGAAAGACAGCTTGCTAGCATCCTATACAAATTTATAAATATGCAAATCTCATCCTTTAGTTTAATAGACAATCTACACAGTCTCTCAATGTAATATTCTTAGTTATCCTTCAGTTAATGTGTAAATACGCAAATACTTTGAAATTGTTTATTACTTTTAGTTTTTCTTTGAGTTTGCACATTTAATACGTCACTATGAAACTGATTTATGACTATAATTAGGTTTCTTTTTCGTTTTCTTCACGTCTAACTTAAAAAGTTATGTAAATTACATTCAGCCAACTGCCTAGGCTTACAGGTCTCTGGTTAGTGCAGTTTGCTGAGTACCTTCTATTCTGTTCTTGTGTAAATTGTAAGGTAAAACGATTGTAAAAATGTTATTAAAAGAAAAAATTGAATTAAATTGAATAATGTTTCATTATGGTAAGTGTCATCGTGGTGTCTTGTTACATATATGCAATGATGATTAGACTCTTAATTAATGCTAAATTTGCAGTTTCCATTGAAATAAGATATTGTCTCAACGTAGAATTTTTGTTTCATGTGATATTAACCATTCTGTTTTTTCTGCTTGTGTTCCTCTTAATGTGGTTCGTCGGCGCCATTAGAGATTGGTGAGTAATAAGGGTAAATTTGTTTTTTTGATTGAACAATTTATTTCAATTATCTAGTGCTCCTATGCTCGTCATCTAAAGCAAATACAACTCAAGTACCTTGTTATATTACAAAGAGCTTCCTCGAAGTTTTTAAGTTTTTATGCCTACTACCCTTGTTATTTAGTTTATCCATAGCCACATCCTTCCTTGGGCTTAGAAAAGCTAAAAAAAAAAGCTAAATCCTTTCTCGGGCGTACTGGCCCATTAGGCCGGCGCTTATCTTCGGTTTCCGTAGTGTTAAGCGGACGAGAGTCTTTGACTCCCCCTGGACAGAACACTAATCTGTCGCAGGTTAGCTCCAAGCAGAACAGGTACTCATTTATACAGCTGAGTTGACTGGAACATAGTCAAGTAAAGTATCTTGTTCAAGGACACAACGCAGTGGTCTGACCAGGGCTCGAACCCACGACCTTAGGATTACGAACTGAACACGCTAACCGCTCGGCTACTGCGGCCTTGGGCTTAAGTTGCTCATTAAATCGACGATTATCTCCACTTTCGATTTTATTAAGGTGATAAGAGTCTTATTCTCCTTGAGGAAAGGGGTCCCCTGCATACTGTTCAAAGTTTATTGTAGAATCAATCGATCTCTCGTTGCTGGTGCAGGTCACAACTTTGGCAGTGAGCATGATCCAGCTAACACGGTAGAATGTGCTCCAGGCGGTGACAAAGGAAACTACATCATGTACCCCGCCTCAGTCAGTGGCCGGAAAGATAACAACAATGTATGTATTAACAGTCAGTAGTGTTGTACGTTACGTGTTAATGATATGGGAATAGCCAGTAAAATGGCACTGAGGCCTCATGGGTCGAAGTTACTAAAGCCTGTTGGCTGAACTGAGCCCAAAAGAAAGCCTGAGTGTTAACAGCCATGGACAGCTGTTTTGGCCATGTTGGGTCTCGTCTGCACGGCATAGCGAACAGACAGGCTCCAACTCCAAAGAAAGATATAAAAAAATTTCAACAATGCGCTTGTGGGATCAGGCTGGTAATTTTTTTTGTCATGATTACAAGAAAAACCCGTGCGTCACTCTTAATGATTTCACTTAAAACCCTAAACCTAACAATGTTACATACTCACAGATAGAGAGAGATCATTAGCAGCTTTTATACTAGTTACTCTTGGAAATGCTTACCGGCGTTCCAACAGAAAAACCAGTCATTTACAGCCGGTTGAATAGCAAAACTGACAAATCAGTTTTTGTGTACCCGGCTCAGGCTGCTCCGTGTTCACTTGCCTTAACACAAACCCTCATTAATTGCAACTGACCAACAGAACTTTGCACTCAGAACTGTTCTCACCCGAACTAAACAAACTAGTGTAACTTTTGCCATTGCCACATAACTTGATTTGTTGAATTTATTTTCCAGAAATTTTCGCCGTGTAGTAAAAGAACGATAGACGCAGTCCTCAGAAGCAAGTCCCCCATCTGCTTTATAGGTAAGATTTCCATTGATTAAACAAACCGGCCCAAAGGGTAGAATATTTCCAGGTTGTAATTGCCTGTGCTTTTTTGGAAAGGGACTTGAATATAGTGTTTGTGCAAGATAAATGGATCCTGTAAGGGACTTATGTGCGGTGGTGTCTAGTGTGCTAGTTTAGGTTTAGTATATGGACCTTGTAAAGGAATTGCATGGAGTGTTCTCTTTTATAGAAGCTAGTTTGGTTATGGTAAAAGGGCTTTGTAAAGGGCTTATTACTATGTTGTCTCGCATGTTAGTTTAGGTATGATGAATGGAACCTGTAAAGGAATTGCATGGAGTGTTTTCTTTTATATTTTTGGATGTGACAGATGGTCCTGGCAAGAGGCTTATTTGTTGTGTTGTCCAGCACATTAACCAGAGTAGGGTCAATGGAACTTGTAAAGGACATGCATGTAGTGTACTCCTTTATGTTAACTTGAATGTGACAACTGGACCTTGTAAAGGGACTTATTTGCTGTGTTGTCCAGCGTGTTAACTCTGGTAGGGTCAACGGACCCTGTAAAGGACCTTCATGTAGTGTGTTTTTTTATGTTAACTTGGATGTGACAACTGGACCTTGTAAAGGGACGTATTTGCTGTGTTGTCCGGTATGTTAACTCCGGTAGGGTCAACGGACCCTGTAAAGGACCTTCATGTAGTGTGTTTTTTTATGTTAACTTGGATGTGACAAATGGACCTTGTAAGGGACTCATTTGCTGTGTTGCCCAGTTTGGTAATTCTGGTAGGGCCAATGAAGCGTATAAATGGCTTGCATTCTTTTTATGCCAGTGTTGGTATTGTAAAATGAGGTTGTTAGGAAATCCCATGTCGAATTTTGTAAAATTTGTTACTTTTAATTTGGGCAAAGAACACTTCATGCAATTTTTGTGTAATGACACCTAGTTTCCTTTAGGAAACTTGCAACTTGGTAATAAAGATAGAGAGAAAGTGCTCCTCAAGTTGAATCCTTAGAAAAAGTCCTGATTCACTGACTGGAATCGAACAACAACTCTCTGGTTACCGGTCAGATGCTCTACCCACTGAGCTATAGAGACTCACGTGGGTAGCCAAGTCACAAGTTAAGTTCTTGTCTATTCCCACTGGGAATTCGTCTCGGATCCACTTGCTCGATATGGCCAATAGTAATATATAGCCGTATGACTCTAATCCTCAAATTGATTCCATTTGGATTGACCTAGTTTGTCATTGCCGCTGATCATCTTCGCATAAACTAGAATATCAGTTTTAATTTTGTAAATTAGAGCCATCTGGTGAATTATGCGGTAACTGGAAAGTAGAGGGCAATGAAGAATGTGATCCTGGTAATTTGGCATCCAAAGAGAGTAAGTGCTGCACGAAACAGTGCAAGCTGAAGCAAGGAGCTCAGTGCAGGTTAGTAAGTACTGCTTTTGCTTCTGTATTCTAGCGACTGTCATAGGTGAGTTTTTGTTTACATTTTTTGCTTCATTAGCACACGCACTCTTCTTTTCATTTCAGCTACAAAAAGAAGCTTCTGATTAATGATATGATTCTGCAAAGCAATTTTTTTTCTGAAAATGTGAGGTTGATAAGCTGAGTAATCTTTCAATGATTTGTTTTTAAAAAATGAAATTTTACAAACAATGTATGCATGGCTCATTATCGTTCTTGCCTCCAGCTGTTTTGCACTTTTTTGGTTAGGTAGAACCGAAAGTTTCTGTCACTCAATTTCATTTTGATAAGCATTCTCAAACTTTGGAGTCAGTTGTTGTTTATCTAAACTTTAAAGTCAGTTGTTGTTTATCTTTGTTCCTTCTCCGACTTAAGTTGTACGCTAATGAAGCAGATTGTAAACAATGACAGAAGAAACGAGCCTATACCTAGCAGTTCATTTATTGCAAAGTTATTCAGATTGATGTAATTACTTGAGTACGCGCTTTTTTGTAAGAATCAGTAACTTTCGGCTGAGGCTGGGTTCTTCTTAAACTTTTTGGCAACTTCAGCCTAAAACTGATCTTAAATTGTTATTATTACCTGTTATTATGAACTTACATGTGCATCTAAATCTGTGTTCAATATCAAATAGATAGTGATTGTTCTTCACTTGTTCTGACTTTGTTTACGATCTCAGCCTGGGCAGTGTACTTACAAAATTTGTTCTTTCAAAAAAACTGTGTAGCGCGTTTTCAAAAAGTTGAATAATAGGTAGAATTTTATTTGGTTGTGAAGTGAGATGCAACGAATCACACACGTATTTCTTTACTGTAATGTTCACTTCCACTTGAATTGTCTGGACCAGCAAGAGCCGTATAATGAAGAAATCGAAATTTTGGCCGCTTATTCCATTGAGAAATTCTGGACCAGTAAGAGCCGTATAATGAAGAATTCAAAATGTTGGCCGCTCAGACCATTGAATTGTCTGGACCAGCAAGAGCCGTATAAGGAAGCATTCAAAAATTCAAAATGTTGGCCGCTCAAACCATTAAATTGCCTGGACCAGTAAGAACCGTATAACGAAGAGATCAAAATGTTGGCCGCTCAGACTATTGAATTGTCTGGACCAGCAAGAGCTGTATAAGGAAGAATTCAAAATGTTGGCCTCTCAGCCCATTGAATTGTCTGGACCAGTAAGAGGGACCAGTAAGGGACTAGAGGGCTTCCGGCTTTAAAATGTCCCAATATGAATTATAGTAAGAGCATAGTATAAATATATAGTAAGCCATTAAATAAGTAAAATATTAATTGACAAATAAATGAATAGCTAAGTGAATATACGAGATAGGAAATAAATGAAATTCAAAATATGTAACAAATAGTCATTTTTAGATAAGTTCTGTAGCCAGTTATTACAATTGCACTAAAAGCATGGAATCGTTATAATTTATGTTTTATCATTGAGTCAATGTTTACAGTCAAGTACTTGTAAAACGACTTATCAGTTACCCTTCATAGATGTAACTTAAATAGAATCAGCTCAAACAAATTCTGGTAAGAAAGCAGTGTTTCGTTCTTTACTTTTCAGCGACGGCTACGAGTCGCCCTGCTGTGCAAATTGCACTTACGTTGTAAAAGGAACTGTTTGCCGTCCTGCCAACAACATGACATGCGAAGGACCTGCAAGTTGCGATGGTCAGAGTAGTAAATGCTCCACTCCAGAAAATCGTCCGGATGGAACGCCGTGCGTTGAATGGTTAGTAGCAGGGGCCAGCTTTGATATAGAAATATAACACGAGGCACGCGTGAACTTTTAAGTTCACGGAAGAAGTGCTTAGAGAAAAAAGAGCCATAGGCGAGTTTTGTTCACACTTCTTGATTGAACTAAAAAATTCAACCAATGAACAGAGCAAGTGAGCAAATTTTATATTTCTTTTATAAGATAAGGCACACAAACAGCCAATAATCCCCGCGATGACGTTTGCAGACACACTCTATCAGTTCATATTTAGAGTGCGTCACCACAGCCAATCAGAACGCACGTTATATTTCCTTTGTAAAGGTAGCTAAGACTGGATTGTATTGCGTTTGCATAGTATAACGTTTTGGTCAGTTGTACTGGTAATGAACGAGTGCAGCCCAATGTAGCGGGTCGGTTTTTTTAAAGGCAATGAATGATTGTAGTTTTGTATAGGGGGTGTATTTATTTTGGCAATGAACGAGTGTAGCCTTGTGTAGCTGGTCGGTTTTTGTACTGGCAATGAACGACGGTAGCTTGGTATGGCTGATGTTTTTATACTTGCAATGAGTAAGTATTGTATTTGTTCATTAGATGAGTGATTGCAGGCTCGTGTATATCAAATGTTGTATTTGTACTAGAGTTGAACGATGTACTAGAGTTGAACGACTGTAGCCAAATATAGCTGTTGCTTGTGCATACCTGTGTGTCTGTACTGGGAGGGGGGAGGATGGGGGATGACTCTAGTGAGTTACTGCTAGTATTAAACAGCTCTTGTGTTTGTGCCTTAGTGTGAGAAGACTGTATCCGAGTATAGCTGTTGTGCGTTGTGTACTGGGAGGGGGGAATGACTGTAGTATTAAACAGCTCTTGTGTTTGTGCCTGAGTGTGAAGAGACTGTATCTGAATATAGCGGTTGTGTGTGTGTGTACTGTGTGCGGAAGGAGAATGACTGTACTATTAAATAGCTCTTGTGTTTGTGCCTTAGTGTGAGTAGACTGTATCCGAGTATAGCTGTTGTGCGTTGTGTACTGGGAGCGGGGAGTGGGGAGCGGGGAAAATGACTATACTATTAAATAGCTGTTGTGTTTGTGCCTAGTGTGAAAAGACTGTATTAGAGTATGTAATTGGGATAATGCTTCAGTCTGACCAATGATTTGTCATGCTGTTTGCTAGGGGGAAATGCAGCGGCGGGCGATGCGAGGACTACTGTAGAGCACACCACAACATGACCTCCTGTATCTGCTCAGACTTGCCTGACGCCTGCAAGTTTTGTTGTAAGACTGGGAAAAACGGCGTTTGCAAACCAACGCCACTCGGAGGAAAAACACTTTATCGTCAAGATGGCGGGCCATGCGGACAAGGCATTTGTGATAAGGTCCTCAATTCCAGGATTTAGAATGTTTTGCTTATACCCCCCCCCCCTCCCTCCCCTCCCCTGTTCATCATAACTCTTACTAGCGTAGTAGCGTTTACATGATAATTGGGGTGACACGCAATGGGGAGTTACCCTGTCTGTAATGCCGAATAACTCGCCTAGCGTGGTGGCTTTTTGCAATGTGAAGAATTGAAAGTGGTAATCCGAACTCAGCTAAGCGGGGCTCAAAGTTGGTAGCCAGAGCACAAAGTTTAGTAGCCACAAATAGTTGTGTGCGCAAGAATAATTGCACTTGTTTCTAGATTTGTTTACCCAAGAAAGCAGATAAGCTTCATTCGTTCATAACATTGTTTGTTATTTTGTTAGGAACAATAACTCGTAATTAATTAGTCGCAAAGGTTCCGCACAATCTTGTATTAGCCAGCTTGATGCAAGTTCAAAACGCCTAGTAGCTATAGTTGGTAGCATTGGCCATCTATAGGCAGCCAGCTTGATGCAAGTTCAAAACGCCTAGTAGCTATAGTTGGTAGCATTGGCCATCTATAGGTAGCCAGCTTGAT
>JAOBRD020485714.1:0-23229 GCA_027575215.2 Hydrozoanthus sils | reverse complement strand
TCTATAGGTAGCCAGCTTGATGCAAGTTCAAAACGCCTAGTAGCTATAGTTGGTAGCATTGGCCATCTATAGGTAGCCAGCTTGATGCAAGTTCAAAACGCCTAGTAGCTATAGTTGGTAGCATTGGCCATCTATAGGTAGCCAGCTTGATGCAAGTTCAAAACGCCTAGTAGCTATAGTTGGTAGCATTGGCCATCTATAGGTAGCAAGCTTGAGCCCCGCCAAGCATGTTTCGGAATTGAAGCCGAGGAATTATCAATTTCAAAATAGTTCAAGCGTTACTCTTGTGAACCATGAGTGCCGTGTATGTCTCCTCAATTCTTTTAGTCTCAGTTGTTTTGATAAATTAAGATAGGCACAATTTGCCCTATATTGACTTACTTATAATGCATATTAGTGTTAACTAAACAGGTGGATAGCACTTTTCACGCGCTCAGATTGGCTTATCTTTGACTGTATTTATCCGTGAAAGAAGAAAAAATGGCATCTCTTTTTGCCTACGTTTCGAAAGATGAAATTAAATATTAACTAAATAAACAAGTAATGAACCTTTGTAATCAAGTAACAAGGCCAGTTTGGTTAAAATTTAAAAAGGTTTTCCACCCCGGTTTTAACAATTATCCCCCGAAGTGGAGACGACACTGAGGTGCATAATTGTTTTAGTATTAAACTACCAGGTGAATAGCACTTTTAAAATAGTTTATTTCAAAAAACTCGAAACAATTCAAGAAATGAGGTGAGAAACTTCTTGGCATAATCTCTGCCTTATTGTTTTCTTGCCGACACATAAAATTTCTCGAAGCACCTCTTCAGTTCAGCTGGAGTTATTTCCTCGATAGCTGTTACAACTGAATTCTTTTTGTTCAAACCATGATGCAAAATGTATTTTCTTTCGTTGAAATTTTCAATTTTCTTCGTGTTTACATGGCCATGAATGAATAGAAAAGTCTCTAAACAAAATTTAAATGTCGATAGCCGGCAGGTAAACAATGCAAAAAGCTCTGCTGTTAATATTGAGCGAAGAAAAATTACCATTAAGGACTGAAACATCAAATTTTGTCGCTTTCTTCGTGTTTGTGGGGCTTCTTCTTTGTTTATTTTAAGAATTTCTTCTTCTGAATCTGAAGCAAAACCGGAAGCCGTTTTTTTACGGATGAGTGCCCGAGGTGAATAGCGTAGAATATTCGGTGTTTGATGAACCAATCAGAGTACGCGACAAGTGCTATTCATCTGCTAGTTTAATACTAATAAAAGATATTTACCTCGCTTGTTCACAGCTCATTAAATTTCCCCCCTGATCCTCCTCCACCTCAGGAAATAATTGTCAACTATGGGCGTGTGTGTGGTGTTGTGTTGCACTGTTTCACTGAGTGTCAAGGGTTTTAAAAGCATGAAAGATTACTTCTCAACAATTGAATGCTCGTTTTGTGTGTTACAGGGAGCGTGTATGAAAGTATCCCAAGACGCAATTGAGAGATTCTGGACATGGGTCACAAAGCTAGATGTCGACAGCTTTGCAGAGTTCATGAAAGCAAACATTGTTGGTACAATCATGTTCTTTGCGGCGGTTATTTGGATTCCGGTCAGTTGTTACGTGAATATAAGAGTAAGTACTCAAACCTTGTTTATATTTAATTAACTTGTTAACAGGCCACCTAGCCGTAGCCTGCGTTGCATTTGGTACAAGCTTTAGCAAGCCTTACCTCTGGAACGGGGTATAATTCAAGTTTCGCTGATCTACAGCATCAACAAAAAAAACCCTTAAACCTACACAAAGGAAAGACAAAAAATCTCTGACCTCGGTGGGATTCGAACTCACGACCTACGAAACTGATCTACGTTGCTCTAACCAACTGAGCTACGGGGTCAGGTTGGAGTTTAGTCGTGGGATTTTAAGGACAGAACAGCTCAGCCCAAGCCTAGAAATACCAGCTATAGAGTGTTGATGCTGTAGATCAGCAAAACTTGGATTATACCCCGTTCAGTAAGGCCTCACTCGAATCTATAGTTGTAAAACAACAAGATTTGACGTTTTTGCATCCACTCGATGCCATTATCAGGAATAAAGTATCTACAAAAGTGCAAAGTAAAGTATGGAACTAAATTTAACTTGGCACCAATTCAGATTATTTATTGCTGATAATGGCATCGAGAGGATGCCGAAACGTCAAATCTTGTTGTTTTAGTTAACTTATGCTCTTGCGTTAGCAAAACCTTACTGATTAAGAATTCAATTTAAGACGAAGAAAGATGTTAAAAAATTGGCTGAGGCTAACGGACAACAACCTAAACTTTTCCTGCAGACAATTTTAATACTTTATTAGTCTACGTATAGCCGCTTAATTTGTAGCCGTGACATTGGCCGAGCGGATACTGGCGTCCACTTGCAGGCTGATGCTTCACTATACAACGTCATAATATATTTTTCAGTGTTTAAGACTCGTTTCAAACGTCATGCTATACAGTCGTGCTAAGCTCACCTGAACTTAGAAACTCTGACTTCAGCACGCCTTGAGCACGGCTTTTGAAACCACCCGCGTCATAGTCGTGTAGCACGACAAGGTGACCCGCGCTACACGACTTTAGCTTGAGCAAATTGTGGTTTGTTTCAGACATTGTGCGTAACTTGTGGCATTGAGCTAGTTCATCACGACTATAACACGGTGTTTGAAAAGGGCATTGAATAACTGTTTTTAATTAAAGATCGATCCTTTATGGATTCCATTTTTAGTGTTCTTATTGTGTTGTTGACACCTTTTGTTGCTTTTAGGACAAGAAAAAAGACAAAGAGGAAGCAAGGGAAGCCGAGTGGAGGAACCCAAGGGTGTGTATGCATTTCAGTCTACTAACCTTTTTCCTGCTAAGTTTTTAAAATTCAAAGTAATTGAATTTCAATGAAATTGCAAACTTCAGAATTTGTTGAAGCAATGGACATTTTCAGAATCTTCTTGTAAAGACAAAGAAAATGAATGGTCACTTTGGGGGTTTTCAGGCAGCGGTTTTAAAGTAAGAACATTTCTAATTTTTGCTAAAACCGTTTTTAGCAGGATAAGGTTTAAAGCATTTTGAAATAATTCTTACAATTCCACAAGCAGAACTTAATTCAACAGGATGCAGCGTGGCTCAGTGGCTAGGGTGCCGTATTTGTATGCAATTGTTCCGGCTTCAACCCCGCCCTAGCCACTGACTGGTTTTGTTTTTAATGATCCCTGAGTCAAATCCATCATACTTGTAAAATAGCCAACTGGTTTTTGCCTCCAACCAGTTGGATTCTCAAATGTGATGTGTTTCCTGCTGGGCCTCGGTGAAATTGGCTGATTCAAACTACTCTAAAATCCGAAGAGTAAGATATGGTGTGCATTTTTACATCTACCTTAATAAAACAGCTAGTAGCATTTTAACGGGTTTCAGAATAAACTAATGAAATTAAACTGATTGTCCGTCAGACTGCTCGCCGTAAGCTTGAGCTAGCTCATTGATATCGAAGGTCCGAATAATTGACACTTTTTCTATTTCATTCGAGGGGGATAGTGGTAGATTATCGACATTGCTTCGAAGGTGCGGGGTAGATAATTATTAAGCCACTGCCCACCGAAATTGGAATAGGTTAAGTAACTTACCCATATTTTCCTTCAAGACAAAAGAAAGATTTGTAAGAAAAAAAGACTTTTCTTAAAGCTATTGGTTGTCATGGTAATTAACCCTGGATTAGAGTTATAATCGTCTTCTTAACAACTCGGCCCTGGTGAGCATGTAGGGTGCGGTCACCATTTGTATCGGTTATTACTTCTAGTTACGGACCGATCAATCAACAGTGGCGTAGCCAGCATGTAGGCCTGCAGACCCGGGCCTTCAAACTATTTTAACAGGGAAAAATAAAATATAAAAAATGTTTTCATTATAATGAAAACAAACGAGGAAAGGGAACATATTTTTAAAAGTACCTGTTGAAATGTTTATCTTTCAATGAATGCTGCGTGGTTGTTACTCGTTGCGGGTGAAAGAATTCTCCCTGATGTGGATGATACAAACGAGTGGAGAGAAGACTTAGCTAATAATTAAATAACATCTCAGTCCTATGGACCTGCAAAATTTTCGGATTCTGGCTACGCCACTGATCATAATGTTCATGGAGACTAGCTTTTACTAATTTTAGTAACTGGATGAATCTTATGTTTTACCAGAATACAGAGCTGTTTAGGCAACCCCAGAGGACCAAATCGGGAGATTTTGTATACAGACAGGACTCTGTGCCTTCGTCTGGCCGAGCCAAGCGACCGGTATTTAAGCCAAAGTATGTTCGCACCAGCAAACCGCCTCAATTTGAGTACGCCATGACGCAAAGAATGAGCAACATTTGAGAACTTTTCTCTAGTGCAATGATAGCGCGGCTATGCATTTTGGGTAAAAGCTCTAAACTAAAAAGGAAGCCGCACTGAAGAATTGAACAATTTAACTTCCCATGGTCCTTAGCGCATGGAACAGAAAGAAACAAAATTATACAAATAAATTCGAAATCTTTCAAACTCAATTCTTCTCAATTAGGGTGTTGTAAGTTATGAAATAGGAAGAGAATGCGTTGGTTAATGGATACACTTAAGTTTGCTGGAGTAATTCAGTGCCGATATAGTTAACAATATTTACCCAGAATGCATCGTCATTGCCGAATTTCTGCCAAGCTAAAAATCGTTTAAGGTGTTGGTTTTAAAAACTAATATAGCACAACGTCAGGCAATTTTGAAGTATAACTAACAATAGTTGAGGAACTTGTAAAAAATACCTTACATGTAATCGTGGATGATCACAGTGATCGTTAAAAAATTGTAACTTTTTCTATTTTTAAAGAAACTCATTTTGAGAATCTTTATTTTGAAAGGCGACTTCAGTTTTATATTTCCTTGAACATGACAATAAAACGCTAATTTTGTTTTATTTAAGCAAGTTTTTGAAAAGTGGCTAGACCAGGTTTTGTTGTTTCTTCGTTTTCAACCATTTCGAATTGCCTTAAAGTATTACAGTTTATATGTGTTAAGATTATATGCCATTCTTATACCATGGAGATCGTATACTATCTTTATACCATGGAGATTGTATACCATTCTTATATGAGGGATATCATATATTACCCTTATACCGTGGATATTATGTACCATTTTTTTACCATAGAGATCATACACCATCCTTATACCATGGCATTTAATACCATTTTTCTTTTACCATGGATTGTACACTATCCTTATGCATGGAGATTATATACCATCCTTATACCATGGAGATCGTGTACCATCCTTATGATATTATATACCATCTTTATACCATGGAGACCATATACCATTCTTTTACCATGACGTAAAATACCATTTTTATACCATGGAGATTGTATACTATCCTTACACCATGGAGATTATATACCATCCTTATACCATGGAGATCGTGTATCATCCTTATGATATTATATACCATCGTTATACCATGGAGACAATATACCATTCTTTTACCATGACGTAAAATACCATTTTTATACCATGGAGATTGTATAATATACTTACACCATGGAGATTATATACCATCCTTAAACTAAGCATCAAATACCATCCTTATACGACAGAGATCATATACATGTCTGTAAGATGCTAACAAGCTCAGGAGAGCAGTTCTTCTTGGAACTCTGCCACACACACAATAGTTGAAAACAAGTTATCTTTTGTTTAAATTGTGTAACTATACCTGATGGCCCATATTATGTTTCTTACCGAAGTTTAGTTTTTTACCAAGTTTAAAAATCTAGTGTAATGTACAAGCGTCTTTGTAAATTAAAAGAAAGCACGGGATTATTTGCTGCCCATTAATTTTAATAATACTTGTAATAAGTAATTACCTTAACAATGATTTTGATTAAATTTGGCTCAGGATACGAGTCAGGTGGGGTGGATTCTTTTTTACGTAAAATAGTTAAAACCGTTTTTGACACTGATTGGAGGAAAACGGATTTTAATTTGACCTTCAGTAACAACTTTGGAACTCTTAATCAACGTAACGAACCAAACTTCACAGCTCGTAAGTTCGCTAAACATGCTTATCAGACAAATGATAATTTACCGTTTATTTTGGCCGATGAACTTTCTCTGATCAAATGGTTCTTATAATTGTTGCTGCCCAAGAGACATTAGATAGAAAGGCACTTACTCTCGACAGACAGAGCGCCTTGAAACGATATGGGTTTACCATCTTTTTGTATTTTGACATAGTCATCATCTGCATAGGACGCAGCGACGCGTTTTTGTTTCTTCAGGTATGATCTAGCAGTCGAACCATTTCTGAACTAACACTCAACTAATCTTAAACTAAAGGCATTAGAAATGTTTAACAAATTTGCTCACATTTGCTATTATAAGTAAGCTTGTTTTAAAGTACGATAAATTATAATGTAGTACAACTGCAGTATGTCTTTCACCGCTCCCGAGGTTACGAAATTGACTTAAACCAGCTGAGAGATGTAAGAACGCGACTGATTTACACATCGGGAAAGGTTCCTACCAGTGCAGAGTCAGCATGCCTTACGGGTAACCAAGCCTTTGCATGGAATCGAGGCTGTAGTTGAGCTAAACCAGTTGAAGATGTGAAACAGTTTAGTGTAGGAATGACACTGGTTGACCAATCAACAGTAAGAATCTACCAACACTGAAGAGCCAACGTTAGCCTCGATTCCAAGTTCTACCTCAGGAGCTGTGGCATAAACCATTGTACTTAGTTAAACACACCTCAAATAATTATCTGTTAAAACTAAGTTGCGTCAAGCAGTTTAAAGTAATTATTAAAATAAAACAACATTTGTTAAAGTAAAAATCGCTAAAGCTTGGCTAAGCTTAATTTTTAGTCTTTGTTTTGCCAATTTGTTGTTTAAAGCGAGCGAGGAAGTGCTTTTCTAAGAAGTGTTTTTCTTTAAGAAGATATTTCCCTCGCAAAATGGGTGACCTCTTTCAGACATCTTTGTATCTTTATGTTCGTCCCACTCCACGCCTTTCTCAGCAATTTTTGTGTATTTAGTTTATTTATTTTGAAACAAATATCTGACTTGTTTTAATTTTTTTCTGTATTTCAGTCATCAGGGTGCCCGGCGTGGGAGGAGATGAAGAGATACAATAACCAGCAATTTTCCTGTGTCTTTTTTATGTTCTTAACCCTTTCAGTCCCAGTTGCATTGGTAAATTCTCCCATCTAGAACCCATACTTTTGATATAAAAAGTTTGGGAGAATTTTACATTTCATCTTCAGCAATTTTGCTTGATTTCATCAATTCTCATTTTCTCCTTACCAAATGACTTGTATTGTTTTGTACGTGCTACGTAATGAGAAGTAAGATGCTGATATCTGACTAGCAGACTCGTGTCATGTCATTGAGCGTGTCAATACCCCGTACGACCACTGCGGCGGGAAGATTCGGCCATGCTGCACAGTTTTAGCCGCCTATAGTTGAAATGCCGCTTCGCTGTTTCTATGGAAACAGTTTGAGAAATATTTAAAGCTTTACACCGTGAAGGAATGAAATTTATTAACGTGTGTGAAGGAAAAGTAGAGTGGTACAGATCGAGGCGTAAGGGGGGAGGTGAGGTTGGAGGGTTCGTCGGAAGAGCATCTAAAACGTTAGTTACGAGTTAAATGTTTAATAAATTTTTTTTAATGGAAACCCTTTGTTGCCAACTGTAAAAAAAAAAAAAAATCTCCGCAAAATTAAACCCCGCGAAAAAAAGGCCTACACAGATTCTCAAGAGTTGTATATTGCAAAATTGACAGAATCTCGTAGTAAAGAAAAGGAAAAAGACGATGGAAAAGGCGGAGGGGGACCCCTATAGAACCTCCCAAAGGTACCCTCGGAGGTAGACGAAGGACTACAGTCCAAACCAGATATACCTTCCTTTCTTTTACAGTGTAAAGCTTGAAATACTTATCAAACAGTTTAAGCTTAACTTTAGTCCACAAAGAACAAGCCTGATGACCTACTTGTAAATTGCTCTGTGCGATTTTCAGGATATATATTTCCGTGACGTGATAGAAAGTATAGTTGGGAGCAAGTCTCTCCAATAACAAGCAATTGAGCATTAAAAAAACAAACACAAAGCTTACACACAAACTACCTTGCAAATTTATATTTTTTCCGAGATGTTCATTTTTTGCGCGGTTTCCTCACTCAATTAGGTTAGAACACTGTATTGCTTTGGGTTTGCCTTCAACTAGGACAAGAACTGTTGAATTAAACAGCGTTTAACGCCATTCAAACACAACGGCAAACCTTACACACCGTGAAATAAACAATGGTGAACTCCCTTGACTAATGTCACGCTTAGAATGTTGTTTGTTTAAACTTAATCCGCTCTTTACGTCGCAATCCATGAATTGGGTCAACAACACGCCGAGAGACACAATGTGATTCCTAAAAGTTCAGTATATTTCTGCGTTATTTTAACGTTGTTGGCATCAAGTATTAGGGAGTTTAAGATAGAGAACGCCGACGAAGAGTTCAGAAAACAATAGTGAATCGTTATACAATGGCTGCTTGTTTTGATGTACCGTGCGGGTCGCCTACACGTCATCGAATTGAAAACTTCAATGTGAGAAGCTCAATTTTGAAGTTGTTACGACTGCGAGAACGACCTACAGGAACTGCTGTTGATCTTCTTTTACCCTTAAAAAATCATTTTATCCATTTCTATTCACAAAGCGCCTCTCGGGCAAAAGAGAAAGCCAACTAGCCATAGGTGATCGAAAGGGGCGAGCAAGAAGAGTGCTGTCGTCATCGATGATGCCGTCCTTGAATCGTAAACTGCCTGTATTTTTCCTTTCATGGTTTTCCGAAGAATAAAAAGTTTAAGATATCCTGCCACAGCCCTCAGGTGAAATAATTTTGTTTAAATGTGAAGCTTGCCCATTGCCACAGCCTTTGAAGTGTTTTCGCTTTCATTTCCTGAAAGACGAAGCCGCAAAAACGCAATATTTTTTTATCAAAGTAACCTTTCTGTTTGCCGCTTACGTTGTTTAATTTACGAATTCGGATCACGTGACTGACTAGTGGGATAGTACTATTTAGTGCGATAAGCAAACCGTGCTTCTACGACCTTTGAAGTCCAGAAATACTGTACAATAATCCCCGGGAGGGGGAGGGGGATAATTCGTTATGATATATCAAGAAAGGAGGCGCCGAGGAATGTATCTTACAAAAACTAGGCACCGAACACGATAGGACGGGTTGTTTTTCAGTTTGCCAAATCAATTCTATAAAACATCTGCTCTTGAAAACTCGTGGAAGAGTTGCGCAATTGGTCACCTCGGCAACAAGCGTGCACTTGCTATTCAGTGAAGCGGCACCTTTTGTTAAAAATTCAGAAAATATTTTGCCTTCCAAGCATGAAAACAAGGCTAAGCTATTTTTGTCGTTTTGTTAGTGCTTGCATGTTTGTTTCTTTTTTTTATGGAAAATGACACCATGGCCGGCCCAAAACAGCGAATAGTCGGGGAAATACCAGTGAAAAAGTTCAAAAGTGTTACTTCTTAGGTTGGTAACCCCGAAAACTTGAACCCTCGGTAAATGGAATTTCCCGCAGTTTCATTGTAATTTCATCTCCAATTAGGGGAAGGACTGGAGGAAAATGGGAGCTGGGTCAGCAAGTTTTGAGCTTGGCAAAGGGGTGGGCCATCCCATTTTTCAGCCAGTGGTAGGGGTGCGTCATGATAGTTTCTGGCTAGGTTTAACTTAATAGATACTTGTAAGAAAATTTTCGTAGATAGAACATCGTGTCACAAGAACTGTCAGTACTGTTTATATAATATATTTCATTCTCTTCTATTTTAGCCCTTGAAAAGTTCTCTTTCTGTGGTACTAGTTCTACATTAATATTTTTTATAATAATAAAATGCTCCGGCACACTATACAAGCACAAACCTTTTCTGAAATCAGCAAATTGAAAACCATCAATACTTTGAAGAAAAAAAAGAGCTGTGCAAAATAATCAAGTGATTAATGTAGAGGTTTTTGCAACTTGGCGTCGTATATATAGAATGATGGAAACTGCTTCTCAAGTTTAAGTGATCAGAAAAAATTATGAATCAACCCCGCAACCCTCTGATTACCGGTCAGATGCTCTGCCCGCCTAGCTACAGAGATTCACGTGGGGAATCGAGTCACAGTCATTTCCCGTCAGTGATTCAGAATTTTTTTTCTGATCACTTAAACTTGAGGAGCAGTTTCTTTCATTCTATATATACAACGCCAAGTTGCAAAAGCCTATACATTAATCATTTAATAATATCATATAGCATTTGCTATTGGGCATATCGAGCTAGCTGATGCAAGACTTGTGTCCAGCGGAAATAGAGAAGAACTTATCCTATGACTCGGCTCCCCATGTGATTCTCTGTAGCTCAGTGGGAAGAGCATCTGACAAGTAATCAGAGGGTTGCGGGTTCGATTCCCGTCATTGATTCAGAACTTTTTTTGGTCACCTAAACTGAAGAAGCAGTTTCCTTCATTCTATATGCGCAAAATGATCAGCTCATTTTAAAATAGCACAGAATTATTATTTTGTACAAGTCCAAGCGGTTTTTGCCAGTTTTAAATATAAACCTTTTGAATGATATATATATATATACTATTCAAATATTGTATCAATATTTTTTTTTAATCTTTAGATTGCATCTTGTTGTAACTGTGTTAAACATATGTCAGAGTATTGACCATCTTCGCTGATTCAGATTGGTGTACTCTTTTTATATTGTCTATGATGCTCTATACTACAGGTAATCAAAGGACCCCTTGGGTCAATTCGGAATGCAATGGATTTGTCCAAAGTGTAAACAAATGTATTAGAATTACCAACAGCTGCCTGCAGTAATAGGTAGTTGTGGTGAGCCCGGATGGCTGAGGATTACAACGGATTGAACGACTAGAAAATCTCATTAACATCCACCACGTTTACTAATTTCACCAGGTGCCCCAATACATGATTATAACACAGGGAGCCCAATACTACATCTCCCCTCTTGGGATATAAACTAAAGGTACGAGCTTCTTCAAACTAAATGTTCAATGTCACTAATAAACAAAACCTTAATAAACTTATCTAAATGGTAAGTAAATATTACAAACGAATGCCCTTTAGCAGAGGTAACTGTTACTTCAAACAAAGTTCGTTCATTCTCGGCCAGATCTTGATGGGACTGGAACACGGTCACTTGGAGTAGCTTCTTTGACTTCTGGTGTTGTTCCCTCAGCTAACTGTGATGCAGAGATTGTGGTTTCGGACAATGTAACCAGATGTTTTCGGTTTCGCCTCACTTGTCCTTGAGGGGGGGGTGGGGGGTGGTTACTTCATAGCTTCGGTGATGTTCTGTTTTCTACCACGCCTCCCCTGTTTTGGTCCATGACCAAGACTTTATCTCCATTCTCCAATGGTGGAAGTTCGTGTGCTCCATGGTTTTTATTAAAATCACGTCTCTGGCGTTCTTTTATTGCTTCATCTTTGAGCTTGACAGCAACAGGATCAGGAACACCTGGCCATCAGCATCTCAGCGGGGCTGAATCCATGCTGGCGTGGAGTTGTCCGGTAGACCAACATAGCTAGGTATGGTTTTGCCTTTTCTAAGGTGCTTTTGACTGTAGCTACTGCTCTCTCTGCTTCACCATTTTCTTGTGGAAAACGAGGGCTGCTCGTCATATGATGGAATTCATATTCATGAGCAAAGCTTGCAAAATCTGATGATGTGTACTGTGGGCCGTTATCTGAAACAACTCTCTCCGGGATGCCATGTCTTCTGAATGTGGACTTGAGGTGGTTTATTATTGCTGGTGAAGTGGTGCTCAGCAGTTGTGCTATCTCAATGTACCTAGAGTAACAGGTACTGGTGGTTCTTGAACTGAAAGAAGTCGGTGGTGAGCTTTTGCCATGGGCACTGAGGAAGACTTGATGTTACCATCGGCTCTGCTTGATGTTGGTGAAGCTTTCTACATTCAGCACAATTCTGTACAAGCTTTTCAATTTATCTGCTCATACCTGGCCACCAAACAGCTTGTCGTGCTCGTGCTCTACATTTGGTAATGCCTTGATGTCTGGTATTGATCCTATCTAGCATTTCCATCCTCATCGATAGTGGAATCACGAGCTGACATCCCTTTAGGAGTAGACCATTCTGGATTGTCAGTTCAGCTGCGTAGGGCTGGTACAACTTCAAGGGGCCCTTTAGTTGGCTTTTCTCAGGCCATCCTTTTTGGCAGAATAACAAGGAGGTAGACGTCGTCCTGTAGTTTCAGGTCTGTTGGCGTCATATCTGATAGGGCAGCTCTTAACAGTGCGTCGGCTGTGTAGAGGTCCTGTCTAATGGAACCTCATCAACCGCATCCGGAATCTCTGGATTCTTGGGGGTAGACTGTCTTTGTGGTCAGTCTGTACATGGAATGAATTGCCCGCCAGGTAATCAAGGAAACGTTCGCAGGCCCAAGTTGTGGTCAACGCCTCCTTTTCAATCTGGGCATATCTTCGCTTGGTTTCTGTTAGCTATAGAGCCCTGGAGTGATATGTGTAAGACTGGGAACTAGACTAGATTGAGCATGCGCGATAGAGGGCACATGGCCAAGAATGCGGTTTTGTAAGGTTTATTCTTACACGTTAATAAACGCGTTGTTGAGTTATTTTGGAGTTGTTACACTGGTGGCAGCGATGGCCACGACATCTAAAGTCGTTTTACCCGACGTCAAGTTTACAGGCCGCGAGGACATAAGGGAATTTTTGCGGTAGTCAAGCGAATAGCCCATTTTGTGGAAGAGAGAGGAACAGTTAATAAAGTGGCTAATGTAAAGGATGTTTCAACGCCCAAAAATAAGGAAAGTGATATCGACAAACTTGTGGAAATCAAAGTGAAGCAAAAGATGAAAGAAATGATGAAGACAAGACCAGCATCAGTTACAGCAGCGGTACGTAGAGGAGGAAAAAGAGTACCATTTCAGTGACAAGGCCCCAAACCAACAGACATTTGCAGAGCTTGCAACGATCGAGGGCACTGGTCTCGATGCTGCCCAAATTTAAACGAAGTAAAGGCTGGCCAAGGAATCCGATTCCAGCCTTAAGAGCTCGACAAGGGGTCAGTTATCCTTACAAGGCTCCAGGACAAACAACAACTAAAAGAGTACATACTCCACAAAGAAAGAAAAACAGTTATAAAATAAAGAGATAGTTAATGGATCTCCAACAGTTTTTCTTGTGGATACAGGTGTTGAGATGAGTCTAGTAAGTGCATCTATTATTGGAACAAATACTGAGGTGAGAAAAACAAGTGCACCCAGTATCAATTACACATCAGCCTATCACAGTTATAGGTGAGGCTGAGAGTTGGAACTCTAGAAACAAAATGGCGTTTTTTGATCATTGAAAATCTAACTGACTCAGTTTTAGGAGCTGATTTCATTGACGGTCACCACAGTGAGTCGTGGGGTATAAAGAACAGTAGATTATGCTTAGACGAGGTGGAAATTCCATTAGTAACTTCACCTACATGTGGAGCTATACATCGAGACACTTATGCCCCAGTAGTTGCACGTTGCACGGTAGAACTACCTGCTAGACATCAAGTAATGATACCAATGCGATCTAAGGGAAAAAATGGGACTTTTCGAATCTACTAGGGCACTGAGTGGTGTTCTATTGACCAAAACTGTGGTAGATAGTTCTGATTGTAATTTTTGGGTCAAAGCTGTTAATCTAACTGAAACACCTGTAACATTGTATAAGAACCAACGGGTTGGTGTAATTACCAAAGCTGACCGTGTTTTAGATCCTTTCTTGTTAAAGGAAAAAGATAAATTACGTATGGCACAAGTTACTACACAGTGTGACGAGGACATCCTAGAAAGTGGCCACAGAATCCCTTTCGTTGGCACATAGTTTTCAAAAACACTACTATGACCGTTGGGCTAGAGCCCACACCTAAAAGAAAGGAGAGCTGGTTTTTTGGTTCGACAGCAAGACATGGAGAGGAAGATGTAAGAAGCTTAACCGACTCTGGACAGGACCCTGGAAAATTGTGAAACAGTTAAGTGATGTCGTATACAGAATTCAGTACCAGGGAAGTGACGACAAAATGGGAATCAAACCCTACCGTAATTGTGAGAAAGAAAGAGAGAGAATTAGCAAGTAAAGAGAATATTGAACTGTTGACCCAGGAACAACAAATTCAGGGTGAGATCAAAGTAATAGAGGGTGAACCAGTTAATGAAGAGCCACAAGAAAATACCAGTGTGCAAGCCGAGATTGAGCCAGAAGACGAACCTGAAATCCACACCAGTGTGCAAGCCGAGATTGAGCCAGGAGGAGAACCCGAAATCCAGCCCTGTGATCATTATTTAGAAAAGTCACGCCGTGAGAGACCCACCTGTTTGGCTTAGGAAATTCTTAAAAAAAATTGTGGACATTATTTTCTGCTTAAGAGAGGG
The DNA here is from genome assembly GCA_027575215.2 of Hydrozoanthus sils. Lineage (NCBI taxonomy): Eukaryota > Metazoa > Cnidaria > Anthozoa > Zoantharia > Hydrozoanthidae > Hydrozoanthus > Hydrozoanthus sils. The sequence continues at coordinate 8,753 of JAOBRD020485714.1, read as the reverse complement.
TAGTGTAAGACTGGGAACTAGACTAGATTGAGCAAGCTCGATAGAGAGCACATGGATGGCGGTTTTGTAAGGTTTATTCTTACACGTTAATAAACACGTTGAGTTATTTTGGAGTTCTTACATATGCTACAGGTCGCCATTGGTTATTTATTGGGCTGTTTCTGGAGTAGTACCGCTCCAAGGCCATACGAAGAGGCATCTGCTGATACGACAGTATCAAACTTTGCATTGTAGTGTATCCAGGCTTGCCAAGCTCTTCCTTGATTGCTACAAATTCTTTAGCTTGTTCTTGTCCCAAGTGCCAATCATTCTTTGAAATGAGCAATTCACGCAGTGGTTTGGACGAATCTGATAGCTTATCTGAGTCTGTCCTTCTGCTCCTCTTACTACTGATTGTTGCTTTTTTACAAGCTCACTCTGCCTTGCAGAGTTAACTGCTTTCTCAAGTGTTAGATCGGCGTCCAGTTGTAACTTTTCTGACAAGCGGGAGTCCAACAGACCCACGATGATGCCATCTCGTATCATTTCGTCATGAAGTGTGCCATAGTTACAATGTTTAGCTAGGTAGTGCAGATCTGTTATGAAGGATCGAATCGACGGATTCTCCAGCTTTCTGCCTTCTTGTGTTAAATTTTGCTCTCTCAAAGATTGTACTTCGTCTTTTGATGAAATGGTTTTCAAACTTAGCTTTGATATGATCGTACTTCTTGGAATTTGCTTAAAGTTAGGTCAAATGTTGACATAATGTCCTCGCTTTTCTCCCCCATCGATTACAAGTTTCTTCATCTCTGGCTTTCAGACCTGAAGCTATACGAAATCTTTAGAAGCATTGGATCCATCTAGTCCACTGCTCAGGATGAGAAATGTAAAAATCCCCAGGCGGTTGAATTTGGTACGAGGAACCATGTACTGAACTTGAACTCGTTTCAGGCATTATTTCAGAGTGAAAATCTTGAAATATTCCTAAATATTAGGACTATGGTTTCTTTAACACACTAATCTGAAACCATGTAGTAATAGGTAGTTGTGGTGAGCCCGAATGGCTGAGGATTGCAACGGATTGAACGACTAGAAAATCTCATTAAAATCCGCCACGTTTACTAACCTCACCAAGTGGCCCAATACCTGATTATAACACAGGGAGCCCAATACTACACTGCCAACAGTTTATTGCAACAATAATCTATGACAACAGTTTATTGAGGGAGTGTGAAACAATTAGAGTCGTAAAAGGTTCATATCTCCGAAAGAATCCAATGTATCAAACTAAAATTTTGACTGATTACTAACAGTGCGCTACACTCTATCGAATTTTCAACTTAATCCGTTTGTGTGTGTAAGTTGGGTTAATGCTTTTGTAATTTAACAATGGAATCCGCCAGTAAAGAGCCGAGAGCCTCCACTCCTACGGCAATAGCTAGTATATACCATTCTTGGCTATCATGCAGAACTCTTTCATGACACTTTCTTTAACCCTACTTTCTTAAAAAAAGGTGTAACCCAGGAGGGTTTAAAAGATTAAACTATAAATTCTTTCTAGATTCTAGGCGGTTCATTAGTGCGGCGCTTCTCTCAAGTTTCCGTAGTGCTAAGCGGATGAGAGTCTTCGACTAACTCTGGACAGGACAGTAATCCGTCGCATGAGCAGGTAGCCACGTCGAGTTAAGTTTCTTACTCAAAGGACATAACACCGGGGCTCGAACTCGCGACCTTAGGATTACGAGTCCAACACGCTAACCGCTCGGCCACTACGCCGCGATTAGCTTAGTTTGAGTAGACTGGATTTGTTAGTTAAACATCCAGATATCTAACAGAATCGCATCTGTATCGTTCATCGGATGTATCCAACAATTGTTTTTAGCAGCGATGTAAATGCGATTTTGTGATAATTTAAGAATATCTCTAAAACTTTATTTGGCTTGGATGGAGTTCAGTCTGTTTTGAGACGGAACAATCGCGCCCTAGAGTGAAATGGCTACGCGGAGTCGTTGGAAATCGCCGTCGCTCAGAAACCTTGGTGACATAGAGGGCATAGGAGAATTTTTCGTTTCTTGAGCTTTGGGAATCGGATCAGATCGTTTCATTCGCACATCCCCCAAGACTGATGATAATGCAAACCGTTCGTTCATCTTAAAGGCACATAGATGTCCGTCCGATGGATCCTTATTCTATTCCAGCGATCGTGGTCATTACACACATCAGGAACTGTTTGGTTTCCAACTTATCGCTAGGATCGCTGAACTGATTTCTCGGCAATCCCAGGTAGAAAGACGCACCTGGAACTCTTAAGTCTTTTTCGTAAAAAAGTAATTTAAAAAAAATTTTGATTTACAGTCAAATTTCTCTAAGACGGACACCTTCGGGACCGGCCAATATATGTCCGTCTTAGAGAGATGTCCGTCTTATAGAGATTTAAATACAGTAAATGACTGATGAAATGCACCGCAGGGACCAGGATTTGGTGTCCGATATATAGAAGTGTCCGTGCGTCTTATCTGGGTGTCCGTCTTGAGGTGTTCGACTGTACATGCATTGTGTGTGCTACACTACTTCTAGAAAACTGACGCTTACAGTGATTGGACAAGGGCAATGACAGAACAAAAGTTTCTCTAGAATTGACGGTTTCATGATACGTACACAATAAGATATTAAAAGTACACTTCAAAACGGATGTAAATTAAACGGTTGGGATGCTCTCGTTAAATAGGAATGTATAGCATTATGCTAGCTAATTAAAAGGATATCGATCAGCAGGGACGTAGCCAGACCGGTAATGGTTCGAATCCCGTTAGTGACTCAGAATTTTTTTCTGACCACTCAAACTTGAGAAGCAACCTCGATATTGTTCAAACTTTTTAACTTCAAAACAAAGTTAGAAAAACGTAGAGAATGGAGAAATGGCTTGCATTTTTAGACTCGTGCCTGGGCACGAATAATAATGCAGCCCCAGAATGCATTTGGTTAGTGTCAGTAAAAGTACTAGGTACGAATTTTCCGCCAATCAGAGCAGAGCTAGGTATGAGGCAGATGCACATCACTGATCACCACACGTGGTCGATCTTCCTTTCATCGTCGCGCGTTGCGTTCAGGTACAACTCAGTGAAGGTCCTCGTTGTTTTGCAAAACAAAAATGTCGAAACCAAGAGTATATTTTGACATGACTGCCGATGGCAGTCCCGTAGGAAGAATTATCATGGAGGTGCGTATAATATTCTAACAGGTTTGCATTTTTTTACTTGAGTTGTGTCATAGTGGTAGGCAAACGAAACGCCGATTCGACAAATTAAACCTGTCTTGACATTTGTGTCTTGCAGCTTCGAGACGACGTAGTTCCCAAGACTGCAGGTACGTTTGAAAAGCGAGTGTTTGTGTGAAAAACTTTTATGTTTTGGTAAAGCCGGCAATTGATACACATTAAAGATTAAATTCGAGAAGAGCATAGGACTGGCATGGCGATAGAAATTATGCATGCAGCAATATGGAACTGAAATAGATTCTCTAATATCGGGTGTACGTAGCCTCTCCCATCTTTCCTTTATCCACAGTTCTGTTTTAAAATCAAAACTTGTTCGAGCGACTGTTGTACCCTAGAGTTGTACAATGCTTAAGCTGTTGCAGAAAGTTTTGTCGGTGTTGTACTTAATTGTGCAAGGTTTTCCGCTTTTCAAGATTTTTTTTAAAAAAATATAATTTATTAAATGTGATGAAAATCGTTAAAATCAGTTCGATGATATTCCATTTGCGACATCACGCATTTGTCCATTTTCCCTTGTATGCATGTATTTGATTCACAGCACAAAATTGTTATTTTCTAGTAACTCTCGCTGACAATCGAGATCTTGTTTTGTTAATTTAGTCTGGATACACTTGGATGATCAAAAACAAAAATATTTTGCATTTAGATTGATGCAACTCTTTAGATTAATCAAGCAATATAGACTGAGTATTAGATAAAGATATTATTTTGCTTTAAGTTCGTATATATTATTGTGAAATACTTAGTTGTTATGTATAAAATGTGGGTATTAAAGATGATAAGAAACTTTTACAGAGAACTTCCGTGCTTTGTGTACTGGTGAGAAAGGCTTTGGTTACAAAGGGTCCACTTTCCACCGTGTAATACCAGATTTCATGTGCCAGGTAAACTTATTACACAATGCTTATTACAATACCTTGTTTGTGTAGGAAGTCAACATGTTTTTCTCTTTTCAGTTGCTTTGATCTAGATCATTTCTGTCAAGGCTCAAGATAAACTGTGATAAAGAAATGTTTTTGGAACAAGTAACCCCAAACCCATTGATGTATACCCTTTTCTTTTCTTCTTAATTGACCACAAAAATAAGTTTGATTAGGTTATCCTTTCTGTATTTGGAAGTGGTATTTCTGGACTTATATATTGGTAAACAGCTCCTTTATAAAATTGTGTTACTTGCTGGGTAAGGCTTCAAGTTATTAAATGAGCCAAATTCTTGCTTTTCACCTGATGTTTTAGTGGCTATATTGGTGGTCTTGAACAAAATAATTTCTTTTGTTTAGGACACTAATAATTTTATGGTTGCTTCGTCATTAGAGTCTCTTAAGGGAATGTGTGAAAAGCAGGAACAGTTTTTAATTGTGGTCAGGTAGTCAGTCGTCAATACAACATTTGCCAACCTTTTACTACATGCTTCCAAATTTGAAAAAACACTCATTGACAATCTAAGCTAAGACAAACAGAGATTAAAACTGTAACAAATGAACCATGATTACAGGCAGCAAGGGAATTCACAACTGCCACAAGATACTTTTAAAGGTTGTATTAAAGTTCAGGAAAAGCTTGAATGTTAAAAATTTTAAAAAAATGAATTAAAAGCTGTTGGATTTGTTCTGGGTAAAATGTCTGATCAAAATTTGATCCCTTATGCCTTGAAGCCATATAGCCTGTTGTCGATATTTCAGTTTTTGATTAGCTAAACAAAATTTCTTTGTTTACTGCAAAATCTGCTCAGTACCCAGTTTTCACAGTCTGTAAGAAGACCTGTGTGGCTTACCTCATTAGTGTTACCACTGTTTCAGTTTTTAATTAGCTAATGTATAACAGTGTTAGTATGAGCTCTGGAAAACCCTGGATAATTTTAGAGTCCCTTGAAAAGCCCTGGAAATTTTTTATTAAGCTCAGGAAAATTTAATTTTACAGTTGATTTATTACTACATGAATCCATGTTTGTATAAATAGGTGATTGTGAACATTATTTTCATTCTTGGTTTTTCCCTGGAAAGGCTCAGGGAAAAAAAATGAAAAAAACAGCTCTGAAAAACCCTGGATTTTTTTAAACTCTTAAGGTGTAGGAACCCAAGTATAATGTGTCTAATCAGTGTCCCATTTTTCAAGATAGAAAAATAATTATTGATCATAGAGGCTAGAAATCATTTTAGATACATGTGTGTATTCCAATGGTTAAGAATGGTGATACAATCTGCGTGTAAACTGATTTTTAGCAATAAGCAGGGTCTGTATGGGCCCAGAAAATCCAGATGAACAATGAAGATCTGTCATGATGATAACAATATGAGAACAGACATTTTTCTAATTGTTCCTAAATGAAAACATTTGAATTTCAGTCTACCTTGCTCAAGAATGCAATAAATTTTGCTGCTAGTGGCAGAAGCAAAAACAAAAACAAAATTTTACATTACCATACCAATGCTGCCTCAGAACACTTGTAGAATTTTTTTATAATGACCAAGAAAAGTTGTTAATATGGAGTTTTAACAGAGAGTTAAACCCAGTGTTAGCATTTTTTAATCACAAGTGTCCACTGTTATACTAGGACACTCCTACTGCAGAACACAATGGCAGCTCAGTTTGATTCGGTCCTATGTTGTGATCTACTTTGTAGCCATTGAGTTACACTGCTTTGGATACTGTTATTTTAAATTTTGAAGTTGCTTTTACCAGACATGCTAGCTAAATCCTTTTTGAGCCCGAGTGGTTCATATGGCCAGCGCTTATCTCCGGTTTCTCTTTGTGAGAAAGAGAAGTCGAGTCTTTGAGAAGAGAGTGTTTAACTTCCCCTGGACAGGACACTCTTCTATCACAGGTTAGCCCCCAGCCGAACTGGTACTCAGTTATACAGCAGAGTTAACTGGAACAAAGTCGGGTAAAGTATCTTGTTCAAGGACACAACACAGTGGTCTTATCTGGACTTGAACTCTCTAACCGCTTGGTCACTGTGCAACAGACTTTACCAGACATATGTACAATGATTATTCAAGGTTACAGCTATGTTATTCTGCTTGCTGTTGCAGTATCATCTGGAAAGCGTTGGTTTTGATTCATTATGAGTTTATATCAGTAGCAAGAGTATGATTATTTTCAAATTACTTTTTCCCTTAATTTAGTTTTTACAGTGTGTTAAAATCTATTTCAGGGTGGTGATTTCACAAACCACAATGGGACTGGTGGCAAGTCTATTTACGGAGAAAAGTTTGCTGATGAGAACTTCACTCTGAAACATACTGGTGAAGGTAAGAAACTAGTAGAAGACTTAAAACAATGAATATATTGATGTAGTCTTAGTAATTTATTTGTTTGTTTCCTTGCAATAGGTTATTTTTCTGCTGTGTTCATTTGTTTTTAGTTTCATTGGGAGGCAACTGATGTTTTGTTTTGCCCATATTCATTGTTGAAATCTACTATCCCATGGCAACAAGTGTAGTCAAATTAAATTAAAATTCTTCCTCTGGGGCAATACTGACATTGAAAATCTCCAAATATGACCATCCTTACTAGGAAGTGTTCAGAATACAAAGGAACCCACAGCTGTTCGAGAACATATTGAGAAGGTTGTGTGTTAACAATGATTTGATGCTCAAATATAGTTTTGAATTAAACTTGCATACAAAGATCAGAAATTGTAAGTTAACTTTGAGTAGTATGAATGCTGTGTGCAAACAGACACTGAAAATGTGAAGTACAAATACAGAAAAGCTGCCCAGAGACTGGTATTTTAATTCATCATTTTTTACTTAGCTTGTTGTTACCATTAATTTTGTGGTACAGGAACAAATATCTTGCCAATTTTGACATGAAACAAGATAATTTCAAGTTAAAATATAGGTAAAGAAATATTGACAAAGTGTCTCCAATACAAGTATTACCATGACAAATTTTGAGATCACTTTTCAAGTTCGAAGATTTGTCGGAACTTAATTCTCCAACAGTTTTTACACTGGCCCATGTTATTCTTTTTTTTTTGCCTTTTAGTTTTATTCTGAACACTTTAAAAAATGTTTTTATTTTTTGCAGGAATTCTTTCCATGGCTAATGCTGGTGCAAACACCAATGGATCACAGTTTTTTATCTGTACCAAGAAAACTGCATGGTTAGATGGCAAACATGTTGTTTTTGGTAAAGTTGTGGAGGGTTATGATGTGGTGAAAAAAATAGAGTCATATGGCTCTAAACCGAGTGGCAAGACCAGCAAGAGGATTGTGATTGCAGACTGTGGACAGCTTTAGTGAGAGAAATGATGAACAGAGATGAGGAGGAAACCATTTTGACAAATAAAGTGAAAAAAAATTGTCTTATTTCTATATCTTTGTTGCTAATGAATGTTATATGATTTTTGTTATAATTAGATGCATAAATAGTTTCAAAGTAATATGCCAATAATCTCACAAAAAAGTTTTTTGTTGTGCATGAAATGAACTGGTTCAGCACTTTGCCTACACATCAAAAATATACACTTAATGTATAGTTCCCAGGGAAATAGTTTTGTTTTCCTGAGATTCTCGATGTTTTCATCTTGGGAAACATCAGAACTCAAGGGAAAAAACAAAACTAACTTGTTTCCCGTGGGACTATCCATTTTTTGCTTGACTATGAAATCTGAGCAGGCAGCATCACCATGCCCTGCAAGTTTTCTTTATAAAACATCCAAATTACAGTCAGCAGGCTAAGCATGGAGGGGCAAGAAGGAAACTGCAGTGGAAGACATGAAATATAGCACTTTTCCTTGAAGTACACAACTTGTTACAGGCCGACTGCAAACAGCTTGCTTCAATGCACTTTTTAGGGGGTGTAGTTAGGCAGCAGTATGCATTATTGAATGAAACCGCTTCTCAAGCTTGGGTGATCAGAATAAATTCTGAGTCACTGACGGGAATCGAACCCACATTATTGTGTGATGCCATTTTGTGCTCTATTGTATATTGTTTTTACAAAGGAGGAAGGTGTGAGTGTGGGCTGTGTAAATGCAGACTTCCAACAGCTTGGGTGTTTATAGGTGTCTAGTTTTCCAGTGCGTTTTTTCTCTTTTATATTGCATCAGTTCACATTGCTCATATAAACAGGTCAAGATAACATTAAAACCATGACCTAGTGCCTGCCAGTCCGGTACTTTTTAGGGTTGTTAAAAGAATCCTATGTTAGACCAAGAGTCATATTTTTTAGGGTTTAAAACCCCCGAGCTATTGGACTGCTTGCAGTCCCGTATTTTGGCAAACGTGTGTACTGATAAAAAGATTGGACAACAGTCCTTTGGTGAACGTCTTGTTACACGTGTGCCTTTATTTACTGCAGATTGCGTTCAGGGCAACACCAGGGAACTTGGTGCCGACCCATTAGCTACCCAGGATAAAATTTTCAGTTTTCTATTGGCATTTTTTTTGGGGTGGTTTTAAAAACCGAGAGGTAATTTTTAGGATGAAAAAATTTTTATCCTTGTTACTTTGGGGACTTTTCTGAAGGTCATCTTTAGTATTCCTTTGGG
>JAOBRD020485606.1:0-17542 GCA_027575215.2 Hydrozoanthus sils | reverse complement strand
CTCTTATGAATATAGTTGTGAGCCGTGTATAGCGGACTATTTAAGACCCTCGACACTAGAGTCAACTGTAATTCAATGTTAAGCGCCTTTGAACATCTACCTAAGGAAAAGACGCTATATAAATGCTAAACATTATCATTATTATTATTATTAAATTTCGGATTTTTTCTGTCCGAATCTTAATCGAATTACATGGGCTCGTTTAGTTTTAATTTTAACTTAGTGTGCCATTAAAGTAAGACGCAAGACCAATAGAGAGGGTAACACAACAAGCATAATTAACTAGTCTCCTTCTTTGGGTAGATCTTCAACGGCACTCAAAATCGCTTCACGGATTCTTGAGCATCTCTTGCTGCGGGCTGTTTTTCCGACTCTTCAGTAGCTAAATTTTATTTGTTTTATCAAAAGTTGGTTTTGGGTTCCGCTCCGCTTCCAAAATTAGCCGTGGAAAGTTTAAATTATCTCGCCGACGTAGGTTTCTTCATCATCTGGCACTTTATTTCTCTTGGGATATCATGTTTCTACGTCTTTTAGATCTTCTGCTCAGTTTAAACGGTCTTAAAACATGTTTCGGCTCTTGAGAGACCTTGTCAGTTGGACTCTCTCTTCCCAACCTCTGGCATGTCATTTAATGGGGCTCCTTTGCATATGTTGGATTTCCCTGCTGTAACGAAACATACATTGCGGTGACGTCGCCATTGTCACCATCCTGGTAATCCTTTCACCTCTTGTCTAAATTCAGATTTAGAGTTCATAATATTTGATGGTCCGGCTAGGTTAATATTGATTCTAATATAAACCTTCGTCAATCTGCCTTGTCAGGGGAATCAGGAAAAAAATTGTGGGGTACCTAATCAAACTTCACTTCCTCTTCGTTATGGGATAACTGCACGCACGTGTTTGTAGAGCGGGTTCTCCTCAGGTTTTCTTTCAGGGCTTTTTTGTGTCCCTTCAATCTGGTATAAAGAGTGCAGCTTGTTTCCCCGTGGTAAACCGAGTCTATGTCATTTTCTCGGCATGCTGCGCATCTGATTGTGTACCCTGCTCCTCCTGGTATTACTGTGTGGCAATTCAGACTCGCACCATTCCCACTAGACAAACTGGACAGTCCTTCTTTTTACATTTTGTTGTATTCTTCGGGGAATTTTCCTCAATTCTTGCGTAATCTCGCGTAAGCTAGCAAGCGCGCATTAAAAATGGAGTTCGCCAGAGAGGTAAATCAACATAAGTTTCTCATTAACGAGCTATCAGTTTTTCTTTTGTTTTGTATTAAGCAATAACTTTCTTCTTGTAAAACAAATAAAGAGCAATTCTCAGTGTTGAATAAGAAACAATCGTCGGAAACGTGACTTTTGCAAGCAGTTGTGAACATAATCAAAAGAAACTATAAGGAATTGTTGCATAAAGGCGCCGTTGCTCCTAAACGACTGCGGGGACCCCCGATTATCATTTCAAAATTTACGTTTTTATAAGATAAACAAACAAAGGCAAAGTTTGACAATAATCTCAGTGGAATGACCTTAATTGTGGTTTTGAGTAGCCATAAAAAAACTAAGAAACAGGGAGGAAGCGAAATTAGGGAGAAGGAATTCTGTGAGCCATGTTTGAAAATGCTGTCGCGTCGAGTTTGTGTGCATTTGACCCAAATAATGACCAAACAATAATTCGCATGAAATAACAACATGAGACAGTTCACAGGGATACTATGAAGTGTTATCTTTTTTACTGAAGGTTGTTGTGATGAAGTTCATTAGAGGCTAAAACTCTAACATGCTATATATGTATCAACATTTCCCTGTCAAGATGCATTGCTTGAACTGCGTGCAAAACTATATTAATAGTAAGTAGGGCCACTACTTACATTAAAGGACTTGTTTTAAACCAACAGATAAAGTTTCGTGGCAAAACTGGAGAGGTACGCTTCAATGTCAACGAAAGATACGTACAAGAATTCGATATCGTAAATGTGAAGCGATTGGATGACTCTAGCGAAGAAGAAAAATCAATTTTTGAAAAGGTACTGTAAGAAGCTGACATTTTGGGTGCAATATCCTGCATCAAGCAGTGTTTGACTTACATTGGTCGCTATCAGAATCACTTACCAAAATGTCTAAACTGTTACTGTATGGTTTGTTTGTCAGTACATTTTTTACTTACCTTAAAGGAAAACAAACTTTATTGCTTGCTATGTGCCTTTGTTTGTTTAGAACTCTTTATTAAGAATAAAAAGAAACCAAAGTTATCCACGAAGAAATCTCTATTTATAGCATAAATGACGAGTCATATACGGCTATTCAAGAAGCTTCTATAACTACAGAACTTGAACGGGAGTACAAAATTCTCAGAAACAACTTTAACCGGGTTTTTTTTATTAATCAGGTAGATTTCAGAGCCATCTCTCGATAAGCTTTTTTTTTTTTTGACAACTCTCAATATTCAGGCTAATGCACGGCCTACAGATCTAGAGGTCCCCAATTCAATCCTCGGTCAATGCACGCCTGCTTCGTCTATCTTGTGATCAGTGTCGCTGTAGCTTTGAATACCCGTAAAACGGAGCACTGACATATTGAGGGGGTAAAGGGCGCACCGTCGGCTTCCTTTGGTAACAGCACTCTCAGAGAGCTGAAGGAATTACGGTACCTTTACCATTATCTACGTATCAGCTAACCTCACTCAGATCTTCTACACAGTAACTACTGATGCATTACAGATCGGAACCTGGAGTCCGCCCAAAAGAGGATCTGATGACTTACTGCATTTTTTAGAAGATACCAGCTCTTTGAAGTGGATCGGTGACTGGTGGGAAGAGATACAGTGTAAATTCAAAAGGAAAAAGAAACACAACAATAAGTTCGCGAGAGAAAAGAAGAGAGTAATCGTGAAAACATTTCTGGTAGGTTTTAGATAATCAGCAAAGTGACTGACTTGCTGGCTTTGTTATCCTTGACATATGTTGACGTTATGGGCGAGTTTCAGCTGACGTCATTGTTTACATTCTGATTCATTAGCTTAAGTCGTAGAAAGAACTGGGATAAACAAGAACTGGGATAAACAAAAACTGACTTTAAAACTTGAGAATGCTTAACAAAATTAATGAATAACCGAACTTTCGGTTCTATGAGAGTAGTTTCAAAGAAGAAATAACCACTCAAAAAAATTGCAAAACAGCTGGAGGCAAGAATGATAATGAGCCATACATTCTTTGTTTTATTTCCAATTGTCAAAACCATATCTCGGAAAGATTACTCAATATATCAATCTCATATTTTCAGGGTAGGTTTGTTTTTCAGAAACATTTTATTCAGAAACTTTGTTTGTGTAGCTGAATTAGAAAGAAGAGTGTGTATGCTAATGAGGCAAAAAGTGCAAACTCGCCTATTCTAAATTTGACAAATTTATAACAGAACTTTATAGATAGAATGTAATTGAAATTTACTTTTCAAAACAAATCAAATTGAATGATGATTATAGTATGATAATGATGATTAATGTGGTGAGTTCTACATTACAGAAACTGGAAGAAGATTAAACGAACGATCAGATCATAACGCTAGAGATGAATTTTCATCAATATATAAACACATACTCGACACTGGACACCTGCCCAAAACATTGAGCAGTTTCAGTTCTAACAGTTGATCTTAACAACTAGAAGAAAAGAAAGCTGTCGGAAGCATTATGCATCAAAGAACAAAAGCCAACATTGAACGAGCAAGAACAATCCATTCTCTTTAACACTGTTAATAACATCGAAAATGTTAAGACATCAACATCAAAAATGGAATGGGTTCTCATATTAATTTTCATAATGGTAACAACAACAACAACAACAGTAACGGTAGAAATAAAAGTAATAGCATCGATGGTGTTCTGAACACTAAAACCAAATCAGTAGTACCACTTCCTTGCCAGAACATACGTTCGAACCCTGCAGCATACAGAGGATGATGACGCGGGCTTCAGATGAAACAAATTTAACAACGGTATATAATCTTTTATTGCTCTTGAAGCGTTAAAAACTTAAAACCGGCCTCGAGCTCAAACATAGCTTTTTTTTGAAGGAGAAAAAACAAGGGCCGAGACAGCGGTTAAATTCTATATTTATTCTTTGCTCATGCAACATCTTTTGATTGAGCATAAATGTACGATCTGGTTGTTTTCCAGGAAGCGCCTTTTTGCATGTTGAAAAACACGTCAAACAACGGTGATGAGAAATACGAAGGGTTTAGTATTGATATGATAAACGCAATTGGCAAGGAAACGCCGCACTTAGAGTTTGATGTAAAAGTGGAACTAAGCGGCAAGAAGACCACTTATGGTTCTATAGATGAAAAAGGAGAATGGAATGGCCTCATTGGGGAACTCATACAAAAGGTTCGGCTTTTCTTTTTTTAAATTTTTCCCGTACTATTCTTTTTTATTTTTTAACCTTTAATTTTCCCTTGAGATTACCGTTATTATTACTGGGTCAGAAGGGATGAGGAGATAAGCATTTTTAATTTTTAAAAGATCAACGCTTTGATTCTTTACCATTACAAAACTATAACAACCTGCTGTCATCACCTCAATAATGATCACAATATCACAGAATACATCTTCTAAGTTCTTTTATGTTACAAAAACGGTTTAATTTTCGATATCAATTTCTATCATCACCTCTACTCTATAATAGCCGTTTCTACAACAATATAATTTTACAGCTAACGACTCCTTCAGTTCTTTCCAATTTATTTCCTTTGATAACTTTCTAAAAATGAATAGACCAATTTCGATATTTTAAAATTCTTAGGCCTGTTTTAAACGTCGAATTTCACATGTGCCAAATGTAAGGTAATGAGGAAATTCAGTTGTTCTAGCTCGTTTGCATTAGATTCGGTACATGTGAAGTTCGACCTTTAAAACAGGCCTAACTTGGATACGAGGCTCGGCGGAATAAAACAAGATAAATCGCATTTGTATCGCATATTGAATTATTTGTTTTTTGTTTATTCCCCTGAGCCTCGAATCCAAGAATTAAGCAATAAAACGCATTCTCCGTGCTCCTGTAATTTTTTATATGCACGATGGGGGTAGATGTTGGGAGAATTGATATAAAAACTTGAAACATTTCCCCCGAGTGTATTAAAAAATTACAGGGGCACGGAAAATGCGTTTTATTGCTTTTATAAAATATAAGCAAACAAATACGAAAAAGCAAAGAGACGCGTAACGTGATATCAAAATCCAAATTCTCCTTACATATACTTTAAACGTCATCTGCCATCTTGTGAGTACAAAGCGTGAAATTTGAACTGTCGCGAATCGAGGGAAAATACTACTTAACTTTATGAGAAAGTTCGCCTTTAAAAAAGGCCAACAGTTACCTCATTTCTTAAAGAATTTACAAAGCAATCTTATTTGCGGTAGCTTGGGCAACATTTTCTTAAAAGTTTTCAAAGTAGCGACCGAAAAAATAACTAGTGGCCTCGAGACATTTTGGTCCGGATTTGGGAGAAAACAAAATTCATTTGGACGACTTGGATAGTACCGAGAACATGCCGTCGAGCTTTACGCTATCTGTAGTAGCAACAGAAATTCATGTGGCCTGGATATAGATTGGGACGGTATCACGGCTGCTTGATTGAATCTGATGAATGAATCTAGTTGCCAAGACTGTTCAAAGAGCCAGTGAAATCAAGCCGCGCTGTCGTGTGCAAAACTTGGCCGATTGTGGTTAGAAACTTAGACATTTTAATAACAGTTCTTTTGTCATTATTTTCTGAGAGACTATTTTTAATTCCTCATTCTTTTCTCCACTCTCCATATAAAGAGTAGAAAAAAGTCGTATAAATATACAACCTCCACAAATTTGTATTTAGTCCGGTACCTAGCTTGAGTTGCATTGGTTTTCGAATTTTAAAAATTGGCTAGCTGTTTCTTGACTAATAAAAGCTACTTTTTAAACATTCCTCGCTCTTGATGTGTCTAAGTAATTGTTAGAACGTGATAATTGGGAGAGTTTTTATTACTTTTAACAAAAGAAACTATTTCGTCTAGTGTTTCGTATTTTTTGTCAGGGCTTATTGTAAAATTCGCTGAGCTTGCTGTGACTTGTCGCCTGCAGCAAACCGCATCTTTTCGGTTTTGGTTTCCCAGTTTAACACCTTAATAGACTCGTCTTTATTTGTAATCAGATTTTAATTATAATTTTGTATGTTGTCACTGGCTAACATGTTTTCTACGAAAAAAAACCTGGCCGGTTGTTTGGAAGCAAAAATATTACGACGGATTCAGTGTTGAGTAACACTTTCAAAAGCGTTCCCTGTGCTCTCTTACAGAACACGGTTTTGCGCTCTCGACCAATCAGCGCGCGGGATTCATTGGGGTTATTTTATAAAGAAGTTTAAAATATCGAAACTGGTCTTATCATCCCATTTGATTCCCGACTTTGACGTCACAACTTTGGTAAGTTGCATGCTTATTTAAAAAACCTAAATAATAATCTCAGCAACCAAAAAAGTTATTTCAAAGGGAATCTCTCACATCAGTATTTGGTTAAAATGTTGTCTGTGTTGGTAAAATGAGTAAGAACGGCCGCACGAAAAGTCGAAAACTAAAATAATGAGATTGAAAAGCAGTATTTTGCATTTTTTTCTCAACGGGAAGTGTTTCTGCTTCGTTGATACACGTGACCTATGGGGTAGACACGAAAACTCAAGTGCACAAGTTTGAAGGTCACGAGTGCCGGCTAAATCCGCCTTTCACAATGTCTGAGCAACTACCGGCTCGCAACGATGAGCCATGGTTGAAAATAGTTGAAAGTGTTCCGCAAGCAAATATTGCAACGCCGAATTCCCATGTCTACGTCACTTCCGGCATTTCGACTTTCAATAGAGAACGTTGACTTTTTAGCGTTGTCGTGGCAAATTGAATTTCGCAAATACAGCAAGACTTCTAAAAAGGTCATTTTTATGGTATAAATAACATTTTCCAGGGAACATTAGGAGTGCTTTAGAGATTCCCTTTAACGATATAAACGACTTTTTCGTTCTTTTTCAAAACCTTTCAAGCAAACCAAGTTCAATGATAGTGATATATAAACTTTAATAACAGCACTGTAAATGAATTGTCTAACAAAAACTATTTGCTTACTTGTTTACTTGTTAAACTCATTTTACTCGACCTATATAGATTCAAGTGAGGCCTCACCACTGGAACGGGGTATATTCCAAGTTTCGCTGATCTACAGCACTAACAAAGAAACCCATAAACCCACACAAAGGAAAGAGAAAAAATCTCTGACCTCAGTGGGATTCGAACCCACGACCTACGAAACAGATCTACTCTATGATCATTTAACTGTGCGAGTTGTAAATCGAAGTAGAATGGAATGTAGCCTCCTAAGCTCTTAATGAAAAATTAAAGCGGGTGTTTGTTGGAGCAGATTTATTGAATCTTGTTAGAAAGCTGACATGGTGTTGGGTGCCATCACCATCAGTGCTGTGCGTGAGCAGGTGATTGACTTCAGCAAGCCGTTTATGGATTTCAAGATAAGCATTTTGCTGGAAAAACCAAAAGGTGAAGACATGGATCTATTTGCATTCCTGCTTCCTTTTCATCAAGACGTCTGGATATCCACCGTTGGAGTCGTAAGTGCCAATTCCATCTCGTTAATCCATTTGGATAAGACATCCACCATCTGTTCAGAGTTAGACCTATTATGGCCTCCAAAGGATCCTTTAATACCAAATTAAATGTCTAACTACTCATAATTGTTGTTCTTTGCAACACTAGAACTGCAATTCGTTATTAGTTGGGAAACAAAAGATCCCTAATTGGAAGTTTCGTTTAAGTAGATATTGAGCCATGTATCTAGAATATAGCCGTATTTTGACTTGGATTTTCTTCACAGACGCACTCAAGTTTTATACATAAGAAAAATAAAAGTTACACATGACACAGTATTCCTCGACGAATGCACTGCCCAACTACTCTATATTGTATAAACTATAATCTGCTTATGCTGCCATTGTTCAACTTGACAGGTATTTGTTGTTGCCATAATCCTGGCAATAATTGATCGATATAGCGCGACCGGCCACCGTGCTCTTGCAGCTACTACCGGAGAGGGGGCTGGGGACGAGTTCAGTTTGTACAATAGCGTGTGGTTTGCTACAGGCTCCATGTTGGGTCAGGGGGGTGACAACACGCCTCGTTCTGGTCCTGGTCGAATCTTAGTTGCTTGTTTTTGGCTTTTTATACTTATAATGGTTTCAACCTACACTGCCAATCTAGCTGCCTACTTTACAGGTAAGTCTTAGATTAAACGGGAGTGCGGCTTAATAACCTACTAGTTAAGTAATGATTTTAGTAAGAACTAAGCTGGTTAACGGCCGTTGATTACAGAAAGGTGCTAACTGCGATATTGTTAAACTACTGATCTGATTGGATAGATTTTAAAATGAACCGTATCTTCATAAGTAAGCTAATTTGTTCGTTCCGGTTCACCCATTCAAACCTTTCTTAATTGTTGAAACATTCTGTTTTTAAATTAAAGAAAAAACCCTACGTGGGGAACATTAAAAAACAGAGAAGAAACAGAGGAGCGGGTTCAAATCTTAACTGCCAATTTTTTAACAACTAGGCCCTGGTCATCAAGTAATGGACTGGCCAAACTGAGAGAAAAAGATAAATTGTCAAGGCAAAATAGTATAATCACACCCCTTAGAAGCACAAAAGTTGCTGACCCTTTCCACTTTCCCTTGCTCAAAATTTCATGACCCACCCTCCTTCCCTCTTACACCAGAACACAAAACTATCTTCTATAAAGTTCCAGGCAAAAATGTTGCATATGTTAACTGGCTTTAATAAAATCGTTTGCTTGTCAATAGACCGATTTCGATACTTTAAAACTCTTACTTGGATACGAAGCTCTGGGGAATAAAACAAAAGAAATCGCATTGGCATCGCAAAATGAATCCTTCTTTCTCTTGTTTATTCCCCTGAGCCACGTATCCAAGATAGAATTTTTAAATATCGAAATTGGTCTAACAAAATAGCATGGTTAATAGGTTTGAAGTGTTTAACATTGAAGACACAAAAAGGAACATATAATTATTGGGAAAATTATGATCTGAATTTAAACTATCGAAACACGAAACAAACTAGTTATCAGAGGGTTAAAGGCGTATTCGCGGCGCAGTGACTGAGTGGTTAGCGTGTTCGACTCGTAATCCTAGGGTCAGACCACTGTGTCGTCTCCTTGAGCAAGACACTTTACTCGACTTTGTTCCGGTCGACTCAGCTGTATAATAAGTACCAGTTCTGCTGGGAGCTAACCTGCGATAGATTAGTATCCTGTCCAGGGGGAGTCAAAGACTCTCATTCGCTTAACACTACAGCGACAGGAGATAAGCGCCGGCCCTATGAACCACTAGGCTCGTGAAAGGGTTTAGCTTACACAATAGAGACGCAGACACAAGAAAAGGAAAATTCCCTTTTTCTTACGCACACCTCAGCTGGCGTTTGCTCTTGCTTCACAAATTTCCAAGTGTGAATGTCCTTACGTTTGCCTTGCGTCTTTAGTGTGAACACACCTTTACTGTGAGCACATCTTTACTGTTTCTATGCAGCAAAAAGCAAAAAGGGTTCGATTAGCTCTTTGGAGGATCTTACAAGCCAATCAAAAATCAAGTATGGAGTGCTGAAGGATGGTTCCTTGTACACGTTCTTCAAAAAATCCGATGTCATCCTTTACAAAAAAATGTTTGGACAGATGCAAGTAAGTGACTCATTTGTGAACACCACCAAGATGGGAGTGCAGAAGGTGAGAGAAGGAGGATACGCCTACTTGACTGAAGAGCCCTATTTGAACTACTACGACCAGGTAAGATTTCAAACGAGACAAGTAACAACATTATATGATAAACAATTCACGCAAGAATGCCTGTTGGAATTAAGATGTCATGCGCTTCTTCGGCTACAAGTCATCTCATATCCAACAAGCACGAACGAAATAGTTGTTTTTTCCAAACCTATCGATATTTGAAAATCACAGCTAAAGTTTATTCAGGACCATATTTCAGCATGCAACACTACACAGCCAGTTTCCATATATGGTCAATTCGGTAATGGATATTGAGAGAACCAGAACGCTTAAAGTGGAATATGCGATATGGGAAAATTTTAAATGATATACAAATAAAAGCAATTTAGGCCATAATAACAATAATAGTAATAATAACAATGATAATAATGATAAAAATAATGAGTATAGGAGCAACAACAAAAATTATTTTTTCAATTTTTTAAGTAATAAATATCTTAAATAAGAAAAACTTGTTAGCTTAGACTGGATACGTTAATTTCGTTATAATTACAGTGGTTTGGAATACAAATGAAAGTCCATTATTAGTTAACGGGAAAAAAACTTAAGGTTACGGCGCTTCCGCCAGATACAGGGCCGGTGGAAGAGGGGCAGCTGGGGCGGCCTCGTCCGCTCCACTTTTACGGCTACTTTTATGCTGACGTCAGCATTTAAAAAAGTAAAACAACATTACTGTGTTTTGTTATTTGCCTGAGATTTTTTTTTTCATTTGCTTCTTCAAATAGCCACTCCACTAATTAAAACTATCCACCGAATCCCAGATACATCCAAGCCTTTGCAACTACGCTTATTAATTTTTCAATCTTTTCGCCACCCTTCCCCCCCCAGGGGGGTTATTAACCCTCCCAAGCGGTCAAAATTTTACTGATCAGTGTCATGTTTGGTGTTTGTCTTTCCTTG
Source organism: Hydrozoanthus sils (assembly GCA_027575215.2). NCBI lineage: Eukaryota > Metazoa > Cnidaria > Anthozoa > Zoantharia > Hydrozoanthidae > Hydrozoanthus > Hydrozoanthus sils. The sequence goes on along the minus strand of JAOBRD020485606.1, from coordinate 6,777 downwards.
TTTGTTTGATTAACAGTACAGGCAACAATAAACTAAAATTTAGAATTCAATAAATTTATCCATATCATTGCTGGTCTCTGTTCTGTTGTCTTGCTTTAAATTTTTCAGAATTTTACACACGCCCCGTCCCCGTTAATTTTGACCCCACCCCTCCCCCCCATTTATTTGGCACATGTGAGATCATTAAGTGGCAATTGGTAAAAAAAAGCATGCTAATGCCAAAGGGTATTATGTTTCTCTCTGACTCTATTATGACATACACTGTCTCTTTCTTTTCCCCGGAATCAGTCGAACGCAGAAGTTTGCGTGGAGAGATCTGCAAGCGAAAACCGTTAATGAATTGCATACCAATTGTTCTGCATACTTGCTAGACTGATTCCGAGGAAAAGAAAGAAAATGCTCGCAGTCTGTTTAGGACACTTCTTCCAACCTTTCCCTTTGGGATTTATTTTTCATTTTTTATTAGATTTAGAAAATAAATATTTCTTACAAATTCTTCTCCATTTTTTGTTCACGTGCCTAGTCTCCTTTCTTAGTAGCTCATCAGTTCCAAGATTTTTTACAAATTAATAACTTTCACTATATACAACAGTGTTTTTGACTAGATTTTTTTAATATTTAGTTTTAATACTATACTTCTCGACACAGAGATCCCCCTGTAACACAAAGCTGGTACGAAATTTACTTGAATCCAGAAGCTATGGAATCGGATTGCAGAAAGACTCGGAACTAACAAACGATATCTCCGTTGTTATATTGAAGGTGAGCTTAGTAACTTAATCTTGTTACGTGAAACATTTTCAGGTGCAAAGTATTGTGGTTTTTTTTGTATCTTATCATAAATGTCTCAGCTACCAGAGGTAAAAGTGATATTTCTTTATTTCATACATTAATCACAGGAACTAACTAAGAATGTAAACGTTATGATGTCCCAAACAAATCCAGTTTTTAAAACTGAATCCCAGAATATAGTTAGCCATCTATAACAAAAATAGCAAAATAAATCCATAGGTTTAAGTTCGGAGAGAAGATCAAGTTTGGCTTCTAAATGGAAATCGAACCCACGACATTTCGTAAACCAGTCGGACCCTCTTAACCACAGAGGTACTGGGAGCTCTACTAAAAAAACTTTTGTTATCGTCGTTACGCAGGGAGTGGTTGCCCATTCTCCCGAACCAGTTGCTTATGTTTAATCGCTCGACGGCATAGATCTTGGCGTGAAAGTCGATTTTGTAGAGGAAGGAAAACCGGAGAACCCGGAGAAAAACCCTCGGAGTCAGAAGAAGATCGACAAATCTCAGCCCACATGCAAACCCAGGATTCGATCCCGGGTCGACAGAGGTGGGAGGCACGAGCGTTAACCACTTGGCCATCCTGACTCCCCTTGAAGCTCGATGGAGAGCAGGTTATTGCGGGAGATACACGGACTGTATCACACAATCATTGAGTTTAAAGCCGATGCAAATGTGTCAAGGAGCGCACTTGATACGCTGTAACTCATACTCTCCCACAATTTCAAAACAGTTTCGCGCCATTTCAATCCTCATGGAAACTCCTTTATAATTTTTGATTACACTCATTCGCTTTCAATTTGATTCGCTCATTATACTGTTTCAGTTTATGATTTGTTCTTTAGATTGGTCCGTGTTGATTTAAGAAACCCTCCACTGTATAACATTGTTGGTCTCAAATGAACTTTGTCAAGTTTGTGTCCATATCGTATCTAAACCTAACGTTACAAAATTTGTTATCTCTCAGCTCCGTGAAAAAGGTTTTATCGAAAAGCTTCGCTTAAAGTGGTGGGACCAGCGGAGTGAATGTCCAACAAGCAGCGACGTACCTGTAAACACTCAAGGCCTAGGGCTCCATAACCTCGCCGGGGTATTCATTATCCTGGGGGGAGGTGCAGTGGCGTCTCTTGCACTCCTTGTTTTAGAAAATCGCTTTAGGAAGATGTGGATGAAGTGCACGTCAAAGGGGGAGGTACGAAAGGTTCCATCGTTTATCATACTTAATAGTTCTGCTTGTGTAGAAGCGTTTCAGGAGAGGAATGAAGATGACTTTGGTAAAGGTTAGAATTTTAGGTAGAGTTTTGTTCTACGTTTAAGGGAGGGGTAGCTGGTTATTTTCCAGTAGCCCTCATTGATTTGTAAATACCATTTATGGCTTACATAACTGGTATTACAAACGAGATCTCAAGACAGAAATTTATTGGTCTTAGCGGACAGACTTGCCAACCAGCTAACAGCCAGACGAACAGTTCATAGGAGGAATGTGTCTTATTTTGGACCACTCGGTTTAGACGAGGAAAACCCTGCCCTTTTTTGGAGCCGATGGAGTTCTACGTTTAAGGGAGGGGTAGCTGGTTATTTTCCAGTAGCCCTCATTGATTTGTAAATACCATATATGGCTTACTTAACTGGTATTACAAACGAGATCTCAAGACAGATATTTATTGGTCTTAGCGGACAGACTTGCCAACCAGCTAACAGCCAGACGAACAGTTCATAGGAGGAATGTGTCTTATTTTGAACCCTGCCCTTTTTTGGAGGTTGTTAACAGATAAAGAAAGCTAACACGTAGTAATTAAATTAAAACAAATCAATTTGTTTAGATCTGGCTTCAGGGAAAAAAGTTTACCCTTGTAGTAGTGTGTTCTTTTAAGCCAGTACGTGGGTCTAGCCCAGTCCCCCTCTCCAGTCCCCATATCAGTCATAAGTAAATGAAATAGTAAAAAAAAACGATAGAGCAGGGATGTTTTGCTGAGAACTAGGCTCCAACAATGATACACCTGGCTTACGTAACAAGAGTCCATTTCACAGTTCTTGAAAGGTAACCAAGCTTCTACATGAAACCGAGGCGAAGCTTGTCCTGGCACAGTTAGAGAAGTGGAAATAATTATCATAAAAAAAGAAACTTATTAGCATGTCTATTGTTTCCACTTCTCTAACTGTGCCAGGACAACTTCGCCTCGGTCTCATGTAAAAGCTTGGTTACCTTTTAGGAACCCCGAGATGGACTATTCCCTGCATTCGTACCCTGTAATCGGTTCCAGTAAGCTTGGGTACAAAAAACTATTTTAGTTTCTGCTGTAACCTAATATAAACTAAAGCTAAGCGTAACACCAAGGAAAAATGTTATATGTTTAAGTGGATAAAAATAATGATCTTTCTCATTAGATGCTGATCTCAACAATTCGCTGCTAAACTTTGCGCTAAGTAAAGGATTTTTAAAAGCGTAAACAGCAATGCAAGATACTTCACACGCTGCTGAAAAGGAAGCGAGTTTCATACCGAAATGTAACATTTAAGTAATAAGTTAAAAACTTCTTGACTTTTTATTTCCTTTTGTTGAAATTTGCGAACAGGTTTGAACATAGTTGTTGTTATACTGAATGGCATTTTGACATATAATGATAAAACTGACTTGATAAATAATGTATGCAAAGAGAGTTCCTATCTGTTTGGTATGAACTAAATCTGAATCAATCTTAACCATCCTCCAAATGGGTAGTTTAAAGGGAGCCTGCACTCCAAAACTATTTTCTTATATGTTTAAGATTCCAGAATAGGTAATTTTTAGGGCGTCTCATTGCCCTATCGTTAAAGATAGTTTACAAAACAAGCAAGGTGAATGCTGAGGGAGCCACCATCTTTGCACTCGCGATCTAGTCTGTGACATCACAACGTCAAATTGCAGTTTGTTATGGAAGAAATGTAAGCTTTCTGTTGAGTTGCTTAAAAAGAAAAATGTTTATAATTATACTGGATTACTTTACGAAAAATGTAAGCAATAAAATAGTCCGAACAAAACAATAGAACTAATTCTTTTAACATTTTCATGTTGTGACGTCAGACGACAGTGCAACATGGCGGCCTCCATGGGATTGACTAGTGCTTGCTTTACTCATTTTTGCAGAATATTAATAAAAAATGTTTTGAAAAGCACATTTTTGAGATCCCAAATTGTTGTTTTAAACATACCAAAAAACGATTTTAGAGTGCATATTCCCTTTGACGTTTTCGTTGCAAGTTGCGAAATTTGTTAAAACACTGAACCATTATTGGATCCTCCCTTTAAAAAAAAGAATGTTTTTCGTATTTTCTGCCTTCAACTACAAAATTGTGACGTTCTTGTTGATGTGAATCCAATATTTGTAGGGTAAAGGCTAGCACGATGAACAGTCTTGTAAGGCACTATGAAATAACTTTTTACGTTCTTTTCCCCCCCAAAAAAACGTCTGCATCGAACGGATTTGGTTACACTGACGCGATGAAACTCACTTCCTTTTCAGTCTTGTCATTCGGGTGGTGACACTGCTGTTGATTTACGAGAGGGCTGTCCAGAGTATCTTATGGACAATGAATGGTTTGGAAGAAATGTGAACAGCAATCGAGCTCCAAAAAATGAAAAACCTAGAAAAACAGTTAAATTTACTATCTGAGGTAATGAATATACTGGGATAACTAGAACCACCCCCAACCCCGCGAAGCAGACGCTCTTTTGGATTTTTAGTGGATGCGTATAGCTTGGCCGCGCAAATAATGGTTAAAGGATCCTGGGACGAATAGAAAAAAGTACAATTGGCCGACTAAGCCACAAACGAAGCGCTAGAAAACGTACAGAGCGCTCGCTTCGCAGGCTAGCTGGCCTTTTCGTCTTTATTCCGGATTAACTTTAAAAAGTAGTGCATCAACACTGGAAAAATTAGAACAAGTTTTGAGACCACAATAGGGCGATCACAAGTGGAAAAAGGATTGAATGCGTCAACGCACTCTAAAGTGCCAATAGTGATTTATGCCAAATAAGACCCAAAGTTCAAACTTAAGCAAAAACCACATGCATTTCACAACGTCAAAGAGTATATACGAAGGATATTATACATGGTCGAGCGGGGATGCATATTTTATCTTTGAGTGCTGAAAGTAACTTTCACGAGTGAGTGAAACGAAGCGGCAATGTTCGGTTAATTTTATGGTAATGATGAAATTCCTATATAAAACATAACTTCTTTTAAAAAAAAACCGGCCGCTCGCCTGAGCAGTAATCTCTCTTGGAACTTTGGAACTTTACTTCTATAGTAGTAATATATATATTTTTTATTATAACACTGATCCGCAAATAGCAGGGCTAATCGGGGCAGATCAGAAGTTAAGCGCTCTATTTACATACAATTAAACACTCAATACAGCTACAAAAGAAAAGAAAAAAAGGGGGGATGGAAGAGCGATATTTTTTACAAGAAAAGATTGTTCCTAAAAAAAACGTTGAAAGAGAGAGAGAAAAAAATAAAGTATCAATTTTTCAGTTTTTTTCTCTCGTGAGATTTACTCTTTATTCATCAAACTTTTTATTCTTAAGTTGGTTTTGAGCTGTTCCTGCTCCTTTCTTAGTTTGTCTCCCGTTCCAAAACTACAAGACTAAGATGCAACACAAAAATAAAACACTAGATGTTGGTAAACTGCAGCTCGCAGTTACCTTAAGAAACAAAAAAAAAATCGGAGACGAAAAGCACGACTGCACGTCTTCACCAAGTGTTGTATTTGGCTAATCATGTTAGTAGCCATGGCAACACCAATATCCTCATACGTAAAAGATAAAAATAGTATCTTCACTGCGCACAAAGAAGATATAATTCTTTAGCAAAGAAAAAATTATGGTTCTCCATCAGTATCAATATAATAACCGTGCATACTTGCTCAAAGAAGTGCATACTTATCAGTGCTCGTAAGTTACTAATAGGAGAATTTCCGAGCTATGAATTAAACCTAGCTGTGAGTACAAGAGATAAAAATCAAAAGGCATTAATGAGAGAAATGTCTTATTCAATTCACTTCCCTTTATGATTGAAACATAAACAAAAACTGCTATGTTGTATGTTCTTTTCGTTTCCAGTTCTTTCTGAGCATATTTGGTTGCTAAGCAACCACAGTTATACAATTATATTGTTTAACGTCGCTCACCAACGTCTTAGTTTGATTCCCTTCAGTTACATTCACAAATGCATAGGTTTTCTTTCCATCGTACTCTTAGTTTTTCTTTCTATAACCCCTCCCCCCTTTCTCTTCCACTGTATTTGCCCTTATTGACTTATTAAAAAGTCGATTGAATAGTTTTCCAAAATCCAAATCAGACACTTTAAAGTTAATGTCTTTTAAACTATTTAGGTAATTGAAGAATAATGAGCTTTCCTAGTCGTTTTACTCTGCATCTAAGTAAACCTGGAACAATTCCTGGGCATCCATAATGAAACACTAACAGTCGTTTTTCCAATTTCTTGTTTGAAACTTTAGTTACCAAACAACGAAACTCTTTCTGATGACCTGCCAATCCACACCCCGCCGCCGATTTTGGTCACAACTCAACATCCGGGTAATTCAACTTCCTTTCAAAAAGTGCCGCCACTTGTCCCTTTCAAAGAAAACAACAAAAATGTACTCAGCATGAAGCAGCGACCACCATACGACATGCGTATCCCGGGTGTTTATGCTTCAGCTCCAGAAAGTAATCTCTAATGCAAAATAAGAGACATTACAATAACAACAAAAGCATTGTTTTGCACACTTCTGAGAAATATAATACCGTAAATGCTCTAACAAGCCTTCAAGACGGGGGGGCCTATTAGAGATTGGGGGTTGGGGTTAGTAACCAATAGCAACTAGTGACTCTGTGTTCCTCTGGTGTTATAATCAGCACCACTCAAAAACTTAAACAAAACACATTTTGACACAAACGCTTTGTGTTCTAGTTCCTTCGCCTTTATGTTGGGACTGGAGA
>JAOBRD020485499.1:0-17548 GCA_027575215.2 Hydrozoanthus sils | reverse complement strand
CATTGCTTCTACATGCGACATCTGTTTTTCTGTCGTTAACAGATTAAGAACATGTCATTCTTAGCAAAACCAAATATTGTGTTACATAACACAAGAACCAGTTGCAGCCAGGCTAACAATGCATGCAGGACGGAATGCGAGGTAATCGTACAATGTTTTATATTTGAGTGATTTTCGAGGATATTTTCTTATTTTTCTGTTCTTAGATGCTGTAGAATTTATACCTCCATTCTTGTTTATGATCAGGCAACCGTTGGTTTTGTACCCATGATGTTTACCAGTCAAGGGGAACTTTTTCTCCTTTATTACGTTTTTACCGTTTAAACAATATGTTTTTTAAATGTTTTTCGACAACTGGTTTAGTTGTTTGAGTCTCGAGTTATAAATTTTAACGAATTAGATTTTCTCATTTTTGTCCCAGTCAAGACAATCAGTGATGCGGCAAAACCAAAGGACCCATTAGGATTGGTTGGAACTTTCGATATCTTATAAACAATGATTGATTATTTCACTAGATCAATTAAGACATGTAACTGGTATTTATGACGCAGGTGTCACGTCTATTTACATATGTAACGGTATAAATTGTTTCTTGCAGCATTAATTCTGATTAATTTTACTCACCTTATTCGTTATATCTGTGCTGTTTTCAAATAAGCAAAAATATTTTTACATTCTGCTGGCCGTCTATAACTTTGACATAGGATCTGTGCTATAGCTGTCACAAGAAGTAAGTTGAACTACTTAACTTTAAATCATTTTTCCCCTAGATTATACTAAGCGTTCAATTCAAAGAACGAACGCAACCAGATCGGACATTAAGCCACGAAAAGAAAACTAGTTTCCATTCGAGTTTGAAGTTTGTTCTTTTAACTTTAGCCAAGATTATCCAAATTGCCCTTTGTTATGTCAAAACTTTGGTTTCAGATACGTTCTCGTTTTCCGTGCGAACAACTATATTTTCCTGTGGAAAATATTGTTCTAGTGTTGGTGTTAATCAAGCAAAGACGAGAAAATGGCGAATTTTAAACTTTGCTTTATTTAGGTAAAAAACAAAGCGCTGCCGAACGTATTAATGTGGTCATTTGAAAATAACTCAATGATAAAGGTTTCGTTTTTCGTTTTGGCAAAACGAAAAAGACACCAAAGTTTCTTAAGTGGTGAGATTCTTTTGATACTATTTAACAGAGACTGCAGACTCTTACTTAAACAACGGGAGACGAACGGCAAAAAGTCACAAAGGAGTTGTCTTCGTAGGACACTAGTTTTCATGTCTCCGACTTGTACTTATGGGGGCAGTCGGCAGTTCCGTGTCGTAGGAATGCATGAGACCTTTGGTTGTGTATGGTATAAGCTCATCCATCTTCTTATCAGTGTGTTAGACTTAGATCTATGTCTCGAGGACTCTTTCAAACAATAATATCAGACACACCCATAGAAAAATTCCTCAACTGGCCAAGTTGTAAACTGCAGAAGAACGGGAGTGTTTGATGATTTGTAGTTTCTTGATTCCTTCAGCCCTGAGCATTGCCTATGTTGTATGTGTTATGTTAGTAGAAGCTAGATGTTGATATGTTGGCGTAGTTCCTATTTTTATCTTTCGTTGTATCTGTTATATGTTGTTTTGCGTAAAGAGAAACTGGATGCTGACAAACTTGGGTTGAAGGGTAAAAGAACAAAGTTGAGTATATGTTATTTTAGCTTTGTTGGGGCAATGGCCTTTAAGATTATTTTAATCTCAAATCATCAAGACCTCAGCTTTTTGGTTTCGCTTATTTCGAAAGTGAGTTTTAAAAAGATTCGTTCCTCTTTGTAATAGCTGTATAAAATGTCACCAAAATAGCATTTTAACGGAATTCTTTGATATGCAGGCCCTTTTAAAATAAAATATTTCGTAGATATTTTTGGATTATATATACCCTCAAAACAATTGGCGTGTTTTTTTATAATGCGATTATACGAGATATTTCGAACTGTTTATCGAAGAAGCAGTAAAATCGTTTAAACGGATATAAAATCTATTCGATTTACAATACGTTTCCTAAATTGCTCTCATTCGAATTTCTTTTCATGTTTAATGAAAGCAATATTCGCCCAATTTCGCCCGAAATTTCGTACCGAAATGTCAAGCATTGAAAAGTTACCCACAATTAAGTAATAGTCAATCCATTACGCGCGTGTAAGCTTGTTTATTTTGTGTAGAAATGATAATGGAGCGGCGCCACAGATCTCTGGAGTACATATAAGTAAAAGGATGCTAACAGTTAAGCACAGCTGGAATACGAGTAATCTCCTTACACGCTTTCAAAACATGGAAAAGGAGATTGCAGAAAACGACCGCCAATTAAAGGTTTGTTCAGGTTTTTGATAAAAACTGACAGTAAACGGTTTAAAAATTCCGAGATAAATTTTCTTGACAGAAAATTTTCGAAACGTATTTAAATGATTGGAGGGTTTCCGTTAGTGATAAATGACCTTAAGTTCAAAGTCATGCATGAGGAAAAAGAATTCACAATTTCCAGCTTGATATAATTATTCGGTATTTCACGACTTAAGATCGAGACGTAACGAAGATACAACTTGATTTACTGTTGATCAAGAGGCAAACCACGTTTCCTGTTACGGTCGAGTCATGACAATAATTTATTCATCCCTGATATGTTTTTTTTTCTCGATTTTGAATAAATTAAATTAGTTACGCAAAATCTCTAAACTTAGCCTCAAAAATTCTAAGAAATCGAACAAATTTACGCATGTTCTGGGCGCATGTTTCGATCAACATGGTTATCTTCGGATAAGTCAAATTCTGACATGCTGTACTATACCAAAGGCAACAAATAAATGAAATGGAGTAAATGCATGTTTCGATCAACGCAATCAATCTACAAGTACAGAGGTCAAACTCTGACATAATGATTAGGAAACTGAAAGTGAAAAATCCCAAACTCGCCCGCGTACGGGAATCGAACCCACGGCACCCCGATCACATGGCAGGTACTTTAACCATTGAGCTACCGAGGCAACTACAATAATTAGTAAGTATGTTTGTTTTCTTCTTTCGATAATACTATGAGTTAGTCGAAATATCAATCAGACTTTGCAACCTAATAAGGTCGCTGATGTCTTGTGCACAAATTTCTCGATATCAAGACCGTGAGTGACGCTATTCAGGGTCCGGATCGGCTATCCCGAGCTTTCTCAGTTCCGTGGCAAGACAGCTGGCGCCTCTGAGGCTTTTACACGGCGGAGGTTTAGTATTTCTCGTTAATTTTTCCAGGCCGTGACTTCTTATTCACTGTCCTTACCCAGATGACGTGTTCATACAAAGAGTGAAATCTCTGTAACACTTCTTGCTCTTCTGTTCTTGAAATTGCACGCTCAAGTGGTTCTTGTGTTTGTTCATTTGAACTCTTGTTTGAAAGATTTATTCCACATACCATGCCATATTGTATAAGCGTCAATTAATACAAAGATAGCGCCAGTGAGTTAACCCAATTGGTTGTGTTAGAAACAGTCAATAGACTAATTCTGAAATATTTAATGGAAAGGAAACCTGAAAATTAATTCCTACCAATTTAGGCCAATCGCCACCATGTCTGATTAACCTTAGAAGAAAATTATGTGCATGACACGATTTGATAACTAAAACAACAAACATCTTTTAGTTTGAACCTTGGAAATCAACAGACACATGTTTATGTGTTTTTACGTTATCCCGCGTATGTCCTATAAGCCAGTTCGACATTTCAGAAACACGTGCGCGAGTCGGGATGCAATATAAAATTCATGAAACTTAAACAAAGGAACGCAATGAATCATTAATGTTCCTTTCTTAAGTTTGATGATTATTTCATTTTATCCCGACATCATCTTCGTTCCCAGGGCTTTTCAGATTTTCCTTGGGTTGGGTCAACCACAACCGAAGGGAAAAGGCCTGGGAACAAGGTTTCATTCTAATATGTACTCTTTCAGAGGCGAAAACGAATAGTATACGCACCAACAATTGGTGGCAATGACGGCTTTTGAGAGAACTTAGCCTGCTTTATGCTGACGACAGGCCTTTTTGACCGAATGACCGACTCTTTTACTTTTAGTTTTGTTTAACGCTGCGAAATTCCATAGACGAGAAATAGATCAACAATTTGTTTTTCGACTCTCAGTATATAATTCATCTACATGCTACAAGTGATTTCAGTTAGTCTACCATTACTATACTAGGTTGGCGGCTTGAAAGGTTTGTGTTTTTAAACCACAAAACTGTACGTGTAGCGCATGCGTACTTAAAATAACTACGGCCACTGTACTAAGAAACGAAGAAACAGTTTGAATTAACGGGGGTTCGAATTATTCGAGTTCTAATAACCAGGGTTCATTAGCAATGAGGCTTAATATCCCTTAGCTATCAAATTTCAATTTCTTCTTACTTAACACACACAAAATAAGACATTTGGTATTGAGAAAATAAAACTTGTCTATTGTATGAGAATGGGCGATTTAACAAAAGCTGCGACTGAAAAAGATACTAAGCTCAGGGCGACAGGCTTCGGAGCTAGAGGATCGCGGATCGCATCTCGATAACTTCGACTACACTCATTTTTTTGATAAGAACCTTTTTTATAAGAACCATATCAAACTCACTGAGTACAAAAAGTCTTAAACCGACACAACATTTGACCACACCCAAAAAATTGTCATCGATTCTGCTATTTTTGTTCATTTATTATTTTATGTAATTCAAAGCCCGTAAACGTACCGCTGGAGTTAAAAAATATAACACTTCGGACATTAGATAAGTATAATTTGAACCCATTTATTGAAAATCTAAATTCGGGTTTTTGCAGTTGATTTCTTCCCGTTCGGCCCCTTTTTCAAGGCGTTTTTGCAAAATATGTCGATCCCGGTAGGAGTTTAGGTTTTAAGCTTTTTTGTGCACGCATAAATTGTAAATGTACCGCCAAATTCGAAAAGAATTGCAAATTTCCCGCATTTTGGTGTACAATACATGAATATTCGCGAGTAATTACATTCGGGTTTATGGCTTTCAAAAGTCACGTTCTATTGTTTTTCTGATACTCGTCAGTGCAATATCTGTTGACACGATAGGACAAAAATGCGTTCTAATCGAACAATCGGCATTTTGTTGTTGTCATACGGCCTCCAATCGTCATATCTCTCGTCATAGCCTTTAAAATGTATTTTCATTCCACAACTCTCCCTGTCAACCTCTTTAATTTCAACTTCATATAGCTCTTTATCACGTTTCCTTGTTTTCTTTTAATTGTTTGTTTATATGCGGAATATTCATCTATTAAACACTTTGGAGTTCTACACTCTCTCCTTGGCCCATCCGCAATACTGGATATTATTGGTTAATCGCGTATATCTGGCGGGATATTTCTTCCAAAAGAGGAGATTTGGGCGGAAGTCAACAAATGTCTCTCTTTGTGTGGAATGAGCTTGATGTGAGGATAAAAATCGCCAAAAATTTAAGAACATGTTAAGAACATGCTTAGGCTGAGAAAAGGTGAAGAATAATATTTGTTTATGATGATAACCTATAACAAATAATTCATGACAGTGTTATCAAAAAGTTTGCTTGTTGATGGTCAAGTAGATAACAATTTTACATCACATGTTTTTTCATTTATCAAATCGCAGTTCTTACAGCGGGTATATCTCTTGAGTCAAACTGGCACCCAGAAAGTCAGTACCAACTACTACTAAGTACTATACAACACAAATGTACGTACCACATACGGAACAAAATTACAAAATTAGTAAAGATATTTTAAGAACATGTCTAAGAACATTGGCGGCTGATATCCCGACAATATCTAAGAACGTTCAGCCTCAGTCGAAAAAATCGACGTTCTTATATAAAAATTAAAAAGAGTGTTTATCTGCTTGAGCAATCTTTGGATTCGTGCAAAAATTAGGGCCGATAGTTGTTCATTAATCCGGTAGTACTGTACTCAGTCTCGTTTCCAGAGCCACGATCCTTTTGTTCAGCACCTCGATTCTTGGCGCTAACCAAAAGGATCATTGCTCTGGGAACGAAATTGCTACCTACTAAGTTTATTGGCGCATGCGCGGTGCTCGCCCGAGTGGCTGGTTAACTGAGTCTAAGACTTACCTAAACGCCAACCTAATTTCATCAAGTTGAACAAACCGTTTTTTTCCCTATCTTTACCTTTGACTCGGCTGAGCTGAATGCTTATGGTGTGAGACCGTGAGACCTTCTTCTTACTGCATCGAAGTGATAGAATAGACACAATGCATTATGATTATGATTATAATGATTTTGATGATGGTGGTGATGGTGATGTGGTGATGATGATGGTGGTGATGATGGTGATTGTAGTAATGTGTCAAGTCATCTGTGATCATTTGCATTGACATTTTGTTACAGACACATTATTGTAGAGATGGTCTTAGAAACTTTAGATCAATTTCTTAATCTAAGTAACATTTGGCAGTTAACCAAAGCTGCGATTATACCCAACTCATCCCTGTGTCATGTTTTTTAAAAAAAGTGTCTACTCAAAATGACAAAAGCATGTGTCATCTCTCTCATGAGTGATTCTTATGACGTAACAACTTCCGAAAACAAGCCACTTGTGGCCGATAACAGTTATGAAAGGTTGAAGTTCGTTCAAAGCTCAAAAAAGTCATTCTCTGATTGTACCACAAAGTCTGGACGTGCATAGGGAGCTCAGTCTTGACTGCATGGTAAGATATTTTTGGTCTTCATATTTTCCCTTAATTTAATAGTTTAGCGGCTGTTTTGAGCACACTCGAACGACAATATTAATCACAATGTTTTACCAAGACGCTTTGGATGCCGTATATTTACAATTCGGTAAGGTTCATCATGTTATGAGCGTATTACTGTTGTGTTACCACAGAACAGCCAAATTTATCCCTTTTTGTTCGAAAAAAGAAGCACTTCCGATGTAACCTTGATTTTCGTCCACCCGATCGAACATAAAAAATATGCTCTCGATACGTGAAAATGGTCTTGAAAAAGATCTAGCTTGTAGCTTTAGTGTGGTTGACCGACAAAAAAAGCCTTTTGAATACTCTTTGTGTAGACAGAGTGGTTTAATTTCGCCTGGTGTAGTGTTTCAATAGGTTCAAAATAACTCAATACAAAATTATGAACATGAAACTGAGAATATAGTTGTACCTATCAGCTATACGTGCATTGTTTTAGAAACTGTTTCACTATATCTACTACAGACGGAATGATAGCCATTCACAGAGTTTTCAGTTTTGTAGAATAGACTTCTAGAATCTAGACGCGCCTCACTTGTACTGATTGTCCTAAATACTCGACCGACTATTTTGGTTGAGGTCAGTCTCAAAAGACCTTTTCATTTTTTCAACCGTTCTTGATTGAGTTGGTTGAAAAGGTTAATTTGTTTAGTCCCGATAGGAGACCAACTGCATAATAAATACTGTACATTCAGTTTCTATTTGCACTAAAAAGACTCAAAGATAGAGCGCACCATACTTGTCTGAGTCGTAAGTTAAACTCATTTCAAAAAAGCATATCGCTTCAAGATCAGCTATCTTGTTATAAGCCAGGGTATCTGAGGACGTACAATCACTCTTTCCTGACAAGTTCTGTTTCAAATTTTGCAGGAAGCAACACTATTTGTTTTAGTAAGTAAAATTCTGTTTTGATGTGAAAAGCGGGCGTAAAGAGGACAAAAGGTTTCCGCCCTTCTTCCTTCAAACATGTGTAATCTTGTTATGAAGTCAAGATTATTAATTGCCTTAGAGAAATCCAATTGAGAATCTCTTCCAATTCCTTCCCGGCTATACAAGATCTAAGCTTACCACATGGTCAGGATTTCCCCAACAATTCCTTGAAGCACGGATAAGTTTCATTTATGAGCCCCTCTTACGGATGTATTACCTAATTGAATGTATCTAATCAGAGAATCTTAAATTGTTTTTAAAAAGTTTGACATTTTGTGGGCGGTTTTAAGGAAATTAGGCAGAATTGAATTAGTTCATGTCAAAAGTTGTTTGGATCCAAACGTGTCATCATAGTTACAGGTAAACAGATAAGTAAGTGGCGAAATAAGTGATTCGAAATTATAGAAGTTTTGTGTATGTTTTTATTAAAAATCTTATCTTAATTCAAGCTAAAATAAACTTTAAAAATGTTTCTTTTTTGCACCGATAGAGGTTGTTGAAGGCAGTGACTGCTGTTTCAACTATTATGTTTTGTTACGGGCTGACTTTTTAAAAGATCTCAAATAAATTAATCTTTAATTAGTGGTAATTTTTCTCGAAGCAGTATTATCAGCACGACTTTTAGGAAAGAGCTTTGATGTCTTTTTAACTAAGAACGTTTTAACATGATTTATTAAAATGTTTTCGCTCTTTCAAGATATATCGACAATTATCTCCTCTCATACCAAGCGGCCCAAGTCTCAATACGACGAGCTAAGCTGATTGCTTTAATACAAGAACAAGTAGTTTGGTTTCTGCACCAAATCTCTCACTCTCAGTCGAAATAAGAAAATTCTTCAAACTTGTTTATAGAAAATAACTGTAGCATGTTTTGAGAGTTGGAAACTCTTTGTTTGGCACTTTCACAGGAGATTAATGTTTGATGAGCACTAAGCACTAAAAAGCCTTGTGGTTTCGTACACATAATGTACACGGTAATCGGATGCCCGTGTGAAAGTCCTCCTGGGTTGTGATTGCTTTTACTTCTAATTTACAGCAATACCATTGATTAGTTATAGATATAGAAACGTTTAGAGAGAAGTCAGGCTAAAAAGCAGAAAACCTCAGGCAAAATTATATCTTGTCTTTTTTCGCGCACCACATTCCACAGAGTTTTCAATGACTCTAAGGAGACCATTTTCGTGTGAGATGGATTATTTGTGAAGCTTGATGTTATTTCAGTTTTGAAGAAAAAATTCTCTTATATAGCATAGAAACAAAACAGAAATGTTAAGCTAGATAAGATTAATTAGCTGAATAGAAAATAGGAAGTGTAGCTCAGCAGTACTGATGTTGAAAGTCTTTCTCATCAAGTAGTTGTTTATTTTAAAAACACGCTGATCTAAATCACTGATTGAAAACGTTTTGATGGCGAGTAGGAAACTCACGGCCCACACTTTTGGTTAACACCTTGCCCTTTAATTAACTGTCTACCGAATGAGGGAGTGAGTCAGAGTTTTTCATTTTCTTGTTTTTCTGTTCAATTATTGGGTGCAAGTTTTCCCTTGGGTTCTCGGTGCTTTAACTATTGAACGAAAACTTTTACCTCGATTGCTCGACATCTTTGCTCTTTAGTAGCAAGCCAGCTGCACTGATGACGTCGCAGTTCAAAGCTCATTATGCTAACTTATTGTTCTTTTGTTGTATTATACGCTAATTCAGGTAGGCTTTTAGCCTAAATACATCCTACACTCTTTTCGCCGTACGCGCTAGAATATACCTTTGGTTTATAGTGAGGAAGAACATCTAGATCCGAAATATCAGAACTCGACAGAAATCAAGCTGGTACCAATATAATGATGTTTAAGTATTTTAGTTAAGGGTTTCGATCTTGCACGGTATCGTTTAAAGTATTAAATCAGTATTCTTTTTACTTTATACCCGTCGTAAATGTGTTGGTTTTAACGTATAAGAAGGACTGAAAAAGTACTTGATAAAGAAAAATGCGTTAGTGAAGAAATGAAAATACCATTGAACTAAATATTCGTAAATCCACGCAGTAAAGATTGCACTGCTTTTAAAAACGATGGTTTAGCATTAAGATAATTTTAAACATATAAATGAAAACCAAATTGAAGCTGAGGTCTTAATGTGTCTTAATTAAAGATGAGTGGAGACACAGTACGTAGAAAATATCACAGGTCTTTTGACATGTAAATTTGAATAATTCTTGTATTTATCTAATACGAAAGACCAGCTGTCTCATCTTATCGAAGCTACACCGCCTCTTCTCCGCTTTTTCATTTGCAACAAAACCCAATGCAACCACGTATTTCTCGTCATACAAAGCCGAAGTTGCCAAATTTCGGGCGAAAACTGCCGGCGATGAACTGTAAGTACGCTGCATGGACTCATATTCTTAACGTACTGGACTAGACTCGGCTCGTGAGACCTTTTCTCCCTAGATGTTTATCTTTTACCTTTTGCATATTTCTGCAGCTGTAATGTTTAGCGTTTGAGATACAGATAAAGGAAATAGCTGAAAGTCAGTCAAATTTACGATCGCGAGCAAGACACACCGGGTAACAGCGCCCTTGAAAGTTTTGCAGTTAGCAAAAGATCATTTCTTACTCGAGGTATGTCGTATCGGTATCATTTGTCTTCTGTCTGGCTAGATGAAAAATGAAATATACCTTTTAAGAAAGGTTCTTGTTTCAAATGACATGAACAATTTATATGTTAAACCACATTCAGTTCAGGCAGTGAAGTTTTAAGCAATCGGCACTACTTTTGGCCATGGCGGCGTTGCTGTTAACCCAGCTCTGTAATGTTACTAATTAGGAAATCTTTGAACGTGTTTTTTTTTAAAGGAAATGATATTTCTTCAAGCCCTTTATGTCTCGACTAATTCCACACCTGCCCAATCTCTCAGTTTAAATCGAATTTGGTTGAGTTTTTCGCCTGAATGCAATGAATGATGTTAATTGAAACGTCTGAAAGACTGACAACATATATAGTACACTTTTGGTCTTAACCTAGCTTTGTATTCTTACTAAAAACGATTGGCTCTTTTTCATATGCCAAGAAACTTTTTTACCATTGTCGTAAGCTTCGTTTTCAGCCTTCGAATAAGCATTTGGCTTAGTTTACTTTACGGAAAAAAAGTTACAGTAAATCAATCTCGTACAGTGTCAGGTAAACCTGTATTTCGGCGCAGGTGGTGTGTCCGACAATCACAAAACACGTTATGTTACATCTTTTACGTGCCAAACAGAGATAACATGCTTTGTATGACAAAGGTTGTCTCGATTATTAACAAGCCTGGCCTATTGTGTTAGCAAGTTGCTAAACTGGTACCATTCGCCTTCAGTTAACTTTGCTAATATATTGTTTGAATACTTGAGAACTTCTGACATGCCTTTAGGGTCACACGAAATTAGTTTATAGAACTATAAAACTATTCAATTTTTTATGTTGATCGAATGTTTGCTATTTTGAAGTCACGACTGACCAGCCTACATTTCCAGAATAGCATCATATACTCTACCAACGGGTTACAAATATCTTATTTTAATTTACTCGAAAAACATTGACAAAACTCGAAACAAGGCTAACTTAGGCCCGTTTCAAACGACTTGCCACATGCTAAGCTTACTTAGATTAAGCTTACCTCGCTATAGTCGGGTAGCGCCATGCCCCGTGCTACACGCGACTTCAGTTCGAGGCAATTGAGGTTTGTTTTAGATGTCGTGCTTAACTCCCATCAGAGTCGAGCTAGGATACAGAATTAAACAAGGTTTGCGTTTGGTCGATGTAAGGTCACAGTTGGAGTAAGCTTTATCTTTCTTTTGATTGGTTCAAATTTCTGTGCCCTCTACACGAAGTAAAAAAAGGTAAAGGCACCGTTATTTAACGTCGGTAGTTCCTTCAGTTCTCAGAGAGTTCTGCTATCAATGGAAGCCGACGGTGCGCCCTTTACCCCCTCCTTCTGTCAGTGCTCCGTTTTACGGGTATTTAAAACTAAAGCTACACTGATCAGAAGAAAGTCGAAACAGACGTGCAGTCACCGATGATCGAACTGGGGACCTCTAGCTCCGAAGGCCGCGCACTAACCAACTGAGCTACGCCTGTTCCTAAAGAGACTTGGTAGCACGGTGTTTGAAACGGCCTTAACTCTGAGGGTAGCGAACTTGATTTTTAATCCAATACTGTTCGAGAAGGCAAGGCGACCTTTTTAAAATCCAATTCCAGGACTCTTAAAAACAATGAATAATATGTGATCGCCGAGACGTTGCGGTACAAAAAATACGAGACCAAGACATAAAATACCAAGACACTAAACAAACTTCAAGCAAACTAGAAATTTTGAGCTCTGCCGAAAATGCCGAGAATGTGGTGCGAGCGCCTGGCTGTGAGAGAATCCGAAACTGCGAGATGGAGAAAAAATAAATGCGAGATCTCGAGACATGACAAAAATGATTAAGAGATTTCGAGAACTACCCGCGATTTGCCGGGATTTTCATTTTCTAAGGGACCATTCGCTTATTCCAACTCTCACACTTCGTTGTTCGTCAGCAAATCAAAATTGTAATCTGTCCGAACCGAACCGAAGTATGCTGGATCATTAGTGATAAATAGTGGAGTCGAAATGACGCTAGACTTAACCAAAGGGAAGAGTTGCATATAGTTAATACGAATTAACAATAGCTGTCTTTCTGCTTACCAGCTAAAACATCAGTTTCTTAAACAGCAGCCGTTTCAAAAAGCTCGATTTTTAAGGAACTCTTAAACTAATGAGGCAACAGAAAACTTAAAGACTTCGGGGGAAAGGAGGCGTGACATTTGAGCTGAAAAACGATCAAACAATTTTCGTGTGCGAGGAAACACAAAGAATACATAATAAGATAAAAACAATATGCAGTTAGCTGATATATTTTAGAGTTGTGTCATCAGACGCTAAATCTAAGTAGCGAAACTTAATACCCAAATGCACTGTTTCTTTGAAATCCTTTCTTCAAATAAAAAATTTCTTTATAAACCGAATGGAAAAATATGAGGTTAGAACGCTCCAATCCTTTCCTCTCTTCAAGTTACTAAGCATGTACTTTCAAGTTATTGCTGAAAGGCAAAAAATGATTGGATTATCACTAAGTCCAAATGCAAATATAACAAGCGTAAATATTGTATCGTTCTAAATATGTATCACTTCTTACGGATATCAACTTTTTGAAATTGTTAAACACAGACGGAATACAATACAGTTAAGTGAACTTACAATGGCAACACAATATTTATAACTTTGACAATATACGACACTACAAGCAACTACGGTACAATACTTTGTTTGGTGTAGCAAGAATATTCAAATCTCAAAGCAACATAAAAACTTCTTAAATGTACCTTTTTGAGTTAAATACAGGAGAGGAAGTGCGGACTTTTTAAAAAATCAGTTTCTTACTTTTACGAGTCCGGCTCACACGAGAGAGACTCACAGCAAACCTCGTTGCTTCGCGAGGCAGAGGGCCGCCCTGCATGTACGGGAAGTGTTTTTGAGAATCTGCCTCGCGAGGTGGTGTTCAAAGAGAGTATCTATCGATCGTTTTTGATAATCGTATTGGCAGTCTCATGAGGTAAAATTCTTACAAAACTTTGCCGTTCGATTCCCGGTGCCGGACCTTCACTCAGGGTCTCAAAATAATTGAAGATTTGCTCTAACATCTGCAAACGCTTAGACCTTCGCGCCTTCTCGGATATAAGGACGTTAAACCGTAGGCCCAGTCTCTCAATCTCGAAAAAGAGAGGAGCGACCCCGGTGCTGAGGCCTGTCAATTATCAACTGAGAGCAACTCTGATTAAATATTTAAATGTGAGCCGTATATAGCAGACTATCTAAGGCCCAGTTCAAACGACGAACTAACTGATCACGTCAACGTCGTGTCAAACTCAACTGAAGCGCGACGTATTAAGACCTCAATACAACACAAAGTCTCTACTGTACTACTTTGTAAGTTCTGAAAAGCCCTGATTAGTAGCACTTGTATAACTTTGTACTTGTTTGGTGACAAAAACACGATTCTCATATAATTACACTACTACACCTAGATATTTTGAATTAGTTAAGCCTCGATATTTTCTTTAAGCGGGTTACATGTATGCTGCAGTGTAATGTATGTGTAACCAGCGTGTTACGTTAAACAAAGAATGATTGGTAGTGATATTTCATTGTCCGTGTGTATATTTTGCAATGATCATGAATAACAAATTAAAATAGATTTTCTTTGTTTGACAAAAATATATAGCTCCTTTATCTGCGCACGCGCAAACCTATGCGAGGCCTAAAGTAGCAACAGCTAAGACTAAAATACAGTTTGATAGCGGGAAAGTGGCTCTTACATGCAGTGTATCTAAATTATGTAAATATAGTTTTATTTCTTAAGTGTTGTAACATTCGTTACGTATTTCTGACGAATGACATTAAAGGCATGTTATATATTTTATACATTGTGGCAAACTGACACAAGTGCCATTAACCTGTAGTCAATATAGCATCTTGCTCATTTTAAAGCAGCCGGAATGAGATATTCTTATTCAAATTTAGGCCTGGGTATTTATATTTTTGCTTGAAAAATGGAATTCTTGTGCGAGAATACTCGATATATATTCACAACTCGAAATGTGTGATTGGCTCGGGAGTTATGAAGACACGTATTCACTTAGAGGGACCACACTATCGAGTTGCACATTTCGATTCCATTACAGAGACACCATATACTTGTACAAAATAAATAAAAGAGCGCTCAAAAAATAGCCAAATTCCAAAACCTCACTCGCTTGTATCCAAGCAATACGTTTCTTTATTCGACCTCCTTAAACACATCGTTACTAAATTAGAAGCAGATCTATGTCAATCTAATATGAGTTTTCATTAAGCTGATTTTTTATGTTTAAAAAAAGGACTGCAAATCTTTAATAAATGCTAATCGTTTTAAGAAAGGTCAACCATGGTCAGCATGTCAAGCAATTAACATAATCCTTTTAGTTTTATGGCGTGATTATTCAAATAAACTAAACACTGAATTTATTATCACCAGAGGGGAGCAAGGTTGACAAGAAGTCCTTCGCGGTTATCTGTTCGATCTACCCGCGACTCCCGCCAAATCGCATAAACACGAGCCGAGAAGAATAGGACAAAATACAACCAGGCAAACGGCTTTTCATCTTAGCAACAAAAACGGCAAAAACTTTGTAAACCTTCAAAAGCCGAAACTCCAGCTGTTCATACAGATATTTCCTGGGCTCTTCAAACAAATTGTTAAGTAGCGAAAGAACAATGGAAAAATTACACAACGCGACTAACACGAGTTTTAATGCACCTGCAAGAATGGAAAATGAGTATGATCGAGATGGTTCGCGCATCGCTTATTTAACCGTCGAAGTTGGCATCGCACTTACAGGATTTTTAGCAAACTTTGCCGTTATTACAACTATTTTGTCAAGTCATAAGCTACGTTCTGTCAACTATCATCTTATTCTTAACTTATGCTTTTCGGATGTTGGAATTTTGCTATTCACATTTCCATTTGCGGTCAATATTCAAGAAGGTGGCCGTTGGCCGGAGTTTGTCTGCTTGAGCCTTCTGCCGCTCTCCGACATGTTTCAAGGAGTATCTTTTTGGACAATAACAGCAATCGCCATCAGTCGCTACCGCGCAGTTCTTGGTAACTTAAGCGCTGGTGAAAACACAATGAGGAAGACAAATTGCGTGATTCTCAGCATATGGCTGATATCGTTCTTGGTCGTTTCACTGCCATTGATTGTCCATATGAAACACACGGCTAAGGGTGACTGCATTCTTGACTTTCCAAAGCTAGATGGCTATGAGGAGCGTTTCCTTAGCAAGGTTTATTCATATACAATCCGACTAACACTGAACTACCTCTTACCGATGGCTATCATAGCATTTACATATGTGGCGATTTCACTTCATCTTACCTCGATCAATGATCACTTGAACAACATTGTAAGAGAGCGACGCTTAGGAGAGCGGAATTTGATTGGAATCCGAATTCGTTCAGCCCTGAAAAGAAATCGTCGCGCTAAAAAGCTATTAACCCCATTAGTCTTAGTGTTTTCCATTACAAATCTCCCTTTCAACATTTTTCGAGTAGTTTTATTCTTAAAACATAACCTTACGCCGTATCAAGTCAAGACAGTTTGGATTGTATGTCTCGTGTCTCTTATATCGCATTGTGCAATCAACCCTGTCATTTATTGTATTGTCAACCCGGACTTTTATAGAGAGATGAAAACCTGCCTGCAAAAGTATGTATTGTTAGTACAGGTGCTGTTTGCATGGGTATTCAAGCGCCCTTCACGGTTAGACCACAACGAGACTCCAGTGTAACCCTTTCAGTCCCAGTCAGTTATCAATATCTTATTTCTCTTTACATAACTCATACAAAATAAGACATTTGGTAACGAGAAAATTTAAATTGATCAAACAAAGTGAACTGCTGAAGATGAAAAGTAAAATTCTCCCAAACTTGTTATAAGTAAAGTACGGGCTCTAGTTGGGAGAATTAACTATCACAACTGGAACTGAAAGGGTTCAACTGTAGACTGAAGAAGAAATTTTCTTCTTATATTTTTTCCACACGTTGTGCTTCACTACTGTTTGAATTAATTTAAGCGAAAAAAGGTTTATGTTACACGGTGATTATTTGTACATTTCTCATGGTCACTGTAGTCTAAAAAATGTTGTGTTTAAGTAAATAGTCCGAGTAAGAACTAGGCAATCCCCATTATTCTGCAAAAAATTCACTTTTCCACACCAGAATGTTTAGATTGTCACTCTGAGAGAACACCAAATCAATCTGTGTAAAACATAGTTTTAAGGTAAATGCAATGAAATTATATTTCAAAGCAATGTTTCGTTTTTTGATATAATAATTTATCCATACATAGGATTCAAAACGAAAGCGAAGAAAACCTTGTGATTCTTGAATTTTTCTTAATTTACAAACAGAAATGTTTCGACTACAAAGGAATAATGAGTGAACTGGAAGGAATGAAAGTGTTTACTGTGATGATATGGTCGGTCTTCAAAGATTAGCCAATGAGATGAATGGGTTTAACAATATCGCAATGAGCACCGTTTTTGCATTCCACTGCCGTTTACCTGCCTAATTCTTACTTGGATCGTTACTTATTTAAAAATAATTAAGATCCTTTTTAGAGTTAAATGTTCAACATTATATTCTGAATGGATTAGTTTTTTGTTGCCGATAACAGTAAAATCATGTCTTTCGTGAATAAATTTTCTTATTTCTGAACTTCATTTGAAAATGCGTCTTCATAAACTGAACCAAACGTCAAAAAACGTGTTTACTAGTACGTGTTTTATTTTTTATTATAAGAACATACATTCTTGAACAGAGACCAAGCCAAATATATATCCATATTGTTTGATGGTTATTATTTTTTGTACTTTTCACCTTATTCCCAATAATTCTCAATTTTATTTTGTTATTTGTATTGGATTGTTTACGGTAACGACCAAGTAAGAACTATAGGCAGGTCAACGGCGGTTGATTGCAGAAAGGTGCTAGTTGGGATATTATTAAACTGTTAATTTGATTGGCTAAACTTTCAAAATATACCATATCTTCATAAGCAAGCTAACGTATTTCTTTCCAAGTCACTTATTGAAGTCTATCTAACATTTAAGAAATTTAAGAAAAATTCCGTGCGGGGAACAATGAAAGTGAAAAGGTTTTCTTTGCTTTTGGAATGGAACAAGGGAGGTTGTTTATAGTTCTTACAGTATTCTTTATTTACTTTGCCCTAAATAACTCCAACCCCACTT
>JAOBRD020485390.1:0-17549 GCA_027575215.2 Hydrozoanthus sils | reverse complement strand
TAGTAGTAGTAGTAGTAGTAGTAGTAGTAGTAGTAGTAGTAGTAGTAGTAGTAGTAGTAGTAGTAGTAGTAGTGGTATTTGTAGTAGTAGTAGTAGTAGTAGTAGTAGTAGTAGTAGTAGTAGCAGTAGTAGTAGTGTGGAGGTGAGGAAGATTTGACTTGTCACGTGGAGAAAATGGTCCTTCATGTTTGTCCGGATCATATAGCGAAAGCACAAATCAGTTCGACTATAGTTTTCGAATGTAAAGATGAGGCAGTAATATGTGTTGGATCACGGCGATTTTCCGCACAGACGTTGTCTGATATCTTCAGAATTAAGTATGCGAAGATGGTTGCCGTACGATGCGTAGAAATGGGAGATTTTGGCCGTTTTCTGCGAGCGACTGTGTCCAGCAGGCGAACGGAGTTGCCAGCCTTGTTGATTTTTATGTAGTGATGCGAGCCGTGTGAGGATTGCACGACAGAAAGCCGTCCCAAAACCCATCTAAATGACAACAATCACCACAATTTACACAAGGTAAGCAAAATACTTTTATTTTACCGTCTCAATCATGTATTCTGGATAATATCTGTCAAAAGATAAGACAATTCTGGTCGGTTTTTAAACTCAGTTTAGACTCAGATCTAGAGCGACCGTTGGAAATCTAATTCGAATCAATTACGTCACTTATTTCGAACTCTTTGAATTGGCCGTCTGTGTTTAGATTAAAAAAATAACCCTACTGAGATCAATAATTTCTTTTTTGCAACACTCGCGACATCTGCTGTCGGCCCTGTTCGCAAAACCAATTCCACGCCCAGCACTTACAAAGACTCGACGTTAACATAATGTCATATTAATGAGATACAAGCTTTCACAGAGTCAAGTTTAACTATATGACTGATATAATGAACCAAGCCACTAATCCGACTATATAGATTTAGTTCTGTTCGTAGCACTCACTGCAACGCCTAGGTCTCGATAATCTGTGATAAGCTCGTGTAAATCATATAGTTTAATTCATTTCAAGTTTAGTATGCGACATAAACTATCCAGCTATAAAGCGAGTCTTGTTTGAAGTACTCATTACACAAAGAAAACAAGTTTCAGCCAATTTCAGTTTTGTTAGGTCTGAAAGCCGAAATACTATCACGAGACAACATTACCACCGACGGGTCTATATCTTCGGTTTCTTCTCTTTGCTTTATTCTTGCTTGTTAGTTTCTCCTCATCTTTTAGTCAAAAGCTACTTTTTTTATACATTTTCTTCAGACTGTTTTAAGTAACTATAAGTAGTTTTCACTTCATATCGTACCCTAATCCTTAGCTGACTAGACGGAATTAATGTACTTTTTCTACGAAGGAATTACTACAATCCTAAAAGGCTATTGCGTTACTTGAATAATTACTTAGATCCTATGTTTGGCTATCCGTTTTGTATTTTTAAAAACATTCTATAGTTTTGTATAAACTGCAGTAAGTTGTGATCTATTAAAGTTTATAAAATGTAAAAGTAGCATTTGTGATTATTAAGCAGAAAGTCACTTTTGTTATTGAGCTAAAACTACTCCGAGTTGTTTACACTTTTACAAACCTAGCTAGTTTCCTTTATTTCTTTGCAATTAACAAGACTAAATTCAAGATGATTTCAAAACTTTACTTAGAGATTAGTCTAAAAAATAGGTTTCTCATGGTGTTGAGTTGAAAAGTCCTTGAGAATTAACAACCGAATTAAACTAATAATAGAGCTATTTATTATTTTCGAGTATAGCCAAGGTCAATGCAAAAGCTGTAACATGCAAACATGCGAATTATTTCAAAAATTAAAATCATCTGTTTTTGTGCCGTTACATTCCTTCCTTCTCAGATTCAGCTCTCATGAGCTGATCCTCGTCAAAAAGCTAAACACTGATTTTCAAGGTAAATATCTGAGCTCTATTTTCTGATTACTTAATATACCATAACATCAAAGATTAACTCGATGTAATGTATACAAATAAGGAATTACAGTTCATAATCAAAACTAATAATTAAGAAAATTTTTATGAAAAATTGTTCTCAGTTCAAATCATCTAGTTTGTGTTGGAACTAGAAGTTAAGTTTGGCCTTTAAGAGCTGTTTGTCGGGGCTGGCGGATTAGAAAATAGGACTTCTTGGACTGTGTGAACTTGAAGATCTGTTCGTCGTGGTTGCCGCTACCATGCTACCTATGATATTGTCCAATTGTTTCATGTCTTCAATTACTTGGTTTAGGGCTGTACGCATCTTATTGTTTGTTTTTAGGAGAGTGGCTGTTTTCCCATTGACAATGTGAATCATGCCTTGGAGATCTTCGAGAGCTAACGTCATTTCAAACAATGTCTTCTTTAAGTTTGAGATGTGATTATTTTCACACGTTCCACCCGAGGTTTCGTAGATAAACTTGAACAAACCGGCTAGACCTGCAAGACATGCCCAAACTGATCTAGTGATCACGTCAGTCGTATGGACCATTTCTCCTTGTGTTTATTAGTGTGCCTCGTTCTGGAAAGCCATATTTTCTCGAATGATGAATACATTTTTACCTTTTTACTGGTTTCATGGTGCCGTGGACAAATCATGGCTGGGCGTTGATGAGTGGCAAAGTAAAAAAATCTTACCAAATATTCTCCGCATTCTAGAAGAATAGTAACACCTTCAAAAGTGAATACGTTAAAGACGTCTTTATGAACTTCTTCAAATCTATCAAAAATATCCTAGGCGAAGGAGAACAACGCCGATCAAAGTTTGCTTTCTTGTAATGTCTGGTTAGAATAATTTCTGTTATAACATTAACCATCTTTGTGTCAGAATAAAAAAACGATTTCGGGTTCCTGCCAAGCTTTAAAGATTCTGGAAAGTAATGCACAGGTTTACTGGCAGAGTCATAATCTTGGGTCAATATCATGGTTGCCAGACATAAGAGGATCAGTAGATGAGGCTAAATCATATTGCTACTATTTGGCTTAGTTCTGCAAGTTTACCTGTTAAAATTAATAATATTAGGGTCAACAAAATTTTCTTCAGGTACCCAACTATTGTAACAGTTTGAATAGCCTGCCCATTTTACTAAATAATCAGTTTTTCCTCGTCTTTTGTTGCGCTTTTTCAGAACTTTTTCTCCTTGGTAAATACCTGATTGGATAGTCGGACTGACGTTATCACTTGCTTGTATACTTATTTCTGGTTGGACTGTTGTGTCTGTTGTAACGGAATCTGGTTGGAATGTTTTGTTTGTTGTAACGGAATCTGTTCCGGGGTCAAAAGTTTCAGGAGGTAAGTCTTCACCTTTTAAGGATGGTTCATCTAGATCGTCAGTATCTGGAGGAAGAATTGGTCGATCATCCGGATCGTGGTACGCTTTTTTTATCCGGTTTGCGTGAACTGTCGTTGTAACCAAGTTATTATCTAGTGTTCGAAGAAGGACCATGCCATGATGCTTCAACTTTGGTGACAGTCCTTTGCGTCGAACAGGGGTAAACACCCAAACACGCTGTCCAACTAGAAAATCTTGGTTTTCTGCTTTACGATCGTACAAGTATTGCGTTTTCTATTGCGTTTTTTGAATGTTATCTTTGCTATCTGTTGAGGCTCTTCTATCTGACTGACAATTCTTCCTCTATGTTCATCTATGGATGCTGGCAATTCTACAGGAGGAAGCATAGTTACATCCGGGGGAGTAACGCATTAACGACCGTAGAGAAGATAAAACGGAGAATCTCCGATGGATTCTGATGGTGCTACTCTATATGCAACCAGTGTGGATGGTATATGTTGATCCCAATCTCTTTGATAGAAGCTGACATACATTGAAATAGCTTGAGCAATTGTTCCATTAAACCTTCCTACTGAAGCATTTGTTTGAGGATGGTACACTGTTGTGTTAACTTTCTTCGTTAATCGACAGACTTCTAGGGCTAACCTCGAGAGAAAGTTTTTCCTGTCTGTCTGAGAGAAGAACTCTGGGGGAACTATGCCTTGGTAGAATTTCATTTACTAGTAATTTTGCGATAACAGATGCTTCAGTTGAAGGTACTGCAAATGCCTCGGGCCATTTTGTGAGATACTCTGTAAAACATCTACATATCGATTGCCTGAATGAGAAACAGGGAATGGTCCGAGTATAGGTAGAAGAAGTGCTTTTCTTTTTTAGTTTGGTGTTTTCCGCATTTGACAATCTATGTAAGACAAACACCAGTTATATGTTCAATATCCTTGAACATTCCCTTCCAAAAATAGCGCTCACGTACCTTTTCATAAGTTTTGTTAACACCAAAGTGTCCACCTGTAATGTCATCGTGTGCCCAGGTGAGGATCTCCTAGCGTAGGGTCTTTGGTAAAACGAGTTGGGATCTTAAGTTTTTCTACGGTTGCTAGTTGGAGACCACAAATGAAATAAAATACCTTCTGGATTGAGATAATAGTTATTAATTGCTAACAGTAACGATCTTGCTTTTCTGTCGTCAGCAGGCAATTCTTGCGTTTCCAAGTAATGTATAAAGTCATACAAACTTGGATAACGATGTTGATGTTCTCTAATTTCCTCTGTTTGAAAACCAGGGCTTCCGAGAGATGCCATCGCGTAGGTCTACGTGATAATGCATCTTCATTAGAGTTTGCGTTTCCTGCTCGCTATCTGATTTCAAAGTCATGATCATACTGTTGTACTAACAAAGACCATCTTGCAAGTTTTCCTGTTGGATCTTTAAGGTTCATCAGCCAGCGAAGAGCCTGGTGATCTGTAAAAATAATAAATTTGCTACCATACAGATATGCTCGAAATTTCTTTATCTCTTGTATCAATGCAAGTGTTTCGCGTTCTGTGGTGCTATAATTACGCTCCGAAGTTGAAAGATCTCTTCCACCAATGCTATTACAACTTCCTTGCCATTCTGGTGTTCCTAGGCACATTCCAATGCTATCACTTGATGCATCAACATACAGTTCAAACGGTCTGGAAAAGTCGGGGTACGCAAAAATAGGTGATGTTCTTAAAGCTTTTTTCAGTTTTTCGAAGGCTACTTGTCAATTGTCAATTCGGGGCAACGATTGGGAATCTTTAGTTGTCAGGGCATTGACACCCCAGAAATCAACACAAAAGCGCGTACTTCCGGTTAATGAAACTTCATTTTGCCGTTTGAATACGATGAATCTTAAGCATGAACTTTCCCTCACTTCGTGTGATCTTTTTCCTTTGGCTAATCGCTTCGAAGGAACTCCTGGCGGATTTTAAGATTGGAACTGAAACTTGCAACATCTGATTTGTCTCCAACGCGCGAAGACGCTGGTGGAGGTTTATCACTCATGATTATGAACTGTCCGATAGTTGTGGTCTTCAATTTTCCTTTCTTTAGCAAAAATCCATCAGGAAACTTAATAAGTGAATCTGGCAAAAAGCGCTTTGATTCTTGGGCGTCTTCGCTAACAACAGGGTAGGAATCGCAATCACACCTAACAGACTTGATATCACACTCGATTAACTTGGCCACAGTTTCAATAATGCCCATTTTCTATGATTCGGTTTTGAGTCCGTCCTTGTGCTGCTTGTGAAACCCATGCAGAACTGTCGAGGTAGTAGTCTGAAAAGTAACAACTAACGTCAGCCTTACCATTGATCGTGGCTATATGATGATTCGATCACTGAAGTGTTCTTTAAGCTTAATTTTCATGTTCTTGGTGTAGTATGCAGTAGTGAGCTCGCCCAAATATTCCTCCAATATTTTCGCCACCAGTTCGCTTGAGGACACTTGCTCGTAATCATTTTCACTAAAGCATGCGACAACCTTATCAAAGGCTCCCACTCATGCTGTACCTTGCGGGCGTCCCACGGTCTTTTTTTCTTGAAAGGTGACGTTAATGTCGTAGCCGTAAGTGGTCGGGATCTGTTTCTTGGTTCGAATGTCGCTGCATGATTGGTTGTACACTGCATCTGCTGCAGGCAGGTCGTGCACGTGTAGGAGCCTGGCCTTGACAACCTCGGCCCAGGAGTCGCCCCTCTCTTCGCAAATCTTTAAAACCGAATCATTAATTTCAAAAGTGATCCCTCGAAAGGCATCTTGACCTTTCTTTCTGTTGTATTCGAAGTTGACTTCCGTTCCACATAAGAAACAGTCCTGGTCAAAACTGGAACTTCTTTCAACAGCACGGACATGGTCTTGGGTGGACGGGCGTTGCGCTCATACTCTGCCTTTTCACACGGTCAATATTCTGCTTAAGGAAGTAGTCTCTACGGCACTTCTCGTGCACGTAATCCCCCTCTTTTGTGTTGATCCAACTCTCTCTATTTCCTCGCTTGACTTTTTATTCCCTGTCTTTCCTTAACTGTTAGCTTAATTAGTTTATTTCCTCCTGTTTCTGCCGACTCATTGCACAAAATACGCCATAACTATATAACCAGTATTGATAAAGGCACAAAACAAGTCAGAAAAACGCCTGTTTGTTTTCAAATTGATCCCAAGGTCAACTTTTAATCTCCACTTCGGAATCGTGAAATGTACATAGAGCCTTGAGCACACATAAACACGATCTGCGTTCGGGGAATTTGTCTCGATGAAATAGGATAAATTGTTAGCACTTCTGCTAAGATTTAGCAAAAGGAAATGCGTGAATTACTTGGTATCTGGGGTACATGTGCGAGTTTGAAGTTCACAATCGACTGTTTGAGTGCGTATCATTAGTTAGAGTTAGAATGCAATATGATATTGACAAGTACGACTGTACTACAATCATGTTTACAGTGTGTAATGGACAGCTAGAATTACTCTTCAAACACACTTTCGTTTACTTATTTTGTGTCATCAGTAACAGCAAAGACTACTTTAGAGTGAAATCTACACCCTGTAATTTGGTTATTTCCTCGCGCATACATTTTACTTGACGGCTTTTAATTTACATTTGATTCTCGCTCCCATACACTGCACGCTGATTCTTATTTCGTTGACCATCCTACACATAAATGCAGTTGCGATATTTGCTGTATACTGCATGTGCAGTCATCGTGTCGGACGAAAAATTGTATGCTTTATTTATTCCCTAAATTAGCTCAAGTCAGTGGATCACGACCACATTTATAGTCATTATTGTTGAAAACAAAGAAAATGCATAACAATTTCTCTCAATGAATATAAATAAGAAAAGATTTGTGTTGTACGGTACAATCACGAATTGCTTGTAGATATCCCTAAAGAATCAAAAATAAAAGTCCAACTCAGTTAGTCGATAGAGACTTCTGCTTGTTACCACTGTGAAAACATTTATGGCGATCTGATGCGAACTGACGGAGCCTTTAATAGTTCTTTTAGCCGCCCTCGGCTATGCATATTAGTTTTGAATATTGTGAATTCCAGTGTGTACGGCGGAACCTAAATTTGCTCTTAAATTCTCTAAAAATCCAGAAATCAAAAATCTAACTCCGTCAATCGATGCGGAATAACCCTTAGGGCCGTTGTGGGAAGTTTTATTGCGATATGATGCTAACTGACGGAGCTTTAGTTTCTTTTAGTCGGCTTCAGTTCGGCTATGCATATTAATTTTGAATATTGTGAACACCAATGTGTAGGACGCAATCTAAAATTGGTCGTAAATTCTTTAAAAATCCAGAAATAAAAAAACTAACTCCGTCAATCGATGGGGAATACCCCTTAAGGTCGTTGTGGGAAGTTTTATCGCGAACTGATACGAACTGGCGGAGGTTTTTCCAAGAAACGTCGTTTCATCAACAACAACAACAAGATTAGCAGCGTTTGGGGACCAGTTTCTGGTCCAAAAAGAACACCAAAAATTTAAAAGATTGCGCACTTGGATTCATCCCGTCCTACAAAAAAAACAAGTGGTTGATTCCAAGAGCAATAAATAACACTGCTGCGGAAAATTCTTTCACGTCAAGCTCTCGTCATACGAGCCTCATTCTGATGAGCGATCCACGGAGGGTCGGAAAAACACTAAAATTCAAGGTACTTGCACCGCTCTGATCAAATATGATTTTTGGTATGTTGTTCTGCATTAAATTTTGGTCTAGAATCCGTTAGAATAGCTTCTTTTGCAATTAGTTCGAGGTCGACCCATTTTTGTCGCTATCTCTACTGGACTAAAAATTGATTTAAGAAATAAAATTTGTTTACTACGAATTATTGTGGTTATGTTACCTATTCTCTGAAGATTTCAACTAAAACGATTAGAATACTCGCTCTTAAATATTTCTATCGGCTGTACATGTTTGAAGCAACAGTTTAAAAACATAAATCACTCGTTTTTATATAAAAAAAGAGTGTAAGCGTTGTGCAAACGAAGACAAGCTATTAAAGAATAAAGACAACTAAAAATTCGTTATTGAGTTTCTTTTACAACCGGTCCATCTGTCAAGTTCCATGGTCGGTTATAGTTCTGCAGTAACATAAATAATTTACGTTCAGTCATATTGACGAGGCGATGTCCATTTTGCATTTTACACCTATTAACCTTATTCGCCCAAAGCACGAACAAACTATGGCAAATTCAACATTAATTCCAAGGTCCTATGATATGGAATGCACTCAGTGATTGCAATCAAATTTCTAGTTATCAGCATTCAAATCAAAAGTGAAAAGTATTTTCCTGAAAGAATACTAGTTGTTTCGCTATGGTTCCAATTTGAAATAATATTTACGTTAAAATTATATCTAACTTAGAGTTATATTTTATTTATATCTATTTGTATTTTCCTCCAATATTTTTTTCCCTCTATTTGCTATAATCTACTAAAATTATGTACATATATGTTTATATGTGTGTGTAAGTTATAGCTTGAAATAACCGCTGTTTTGTTGGTACTTCCGCCTTCTCAACAAATATCAAATGTACATTTCTCACCTGGTCCTAACCCATTTTTAGCTTCTCAGTTATTTGTTAGGGCTAGTACCTTCTTTAAGTTCAGATGAACTAACTAATATTCTGTAACTCATGCATCTAAGTAGCCTGCGTGGAGATGCCAGTCTTTGCTCGGCCAATCTAACGGCTGTTATGGCTTATACAAATTAAGCGGCTATGCGTATAGACCAGCATCCAAGGTACAAATAACACCGTCTCCATGGAACAATTTCCTACGCAATTCGTGCTGATTCCATGATTACGCATGCAGAAATTCGTTAGCTTTTTCCTTTGCCGTTTACCGTCTCCGTAATACGCCTCAACCCCCATCCTTAAACCAGTTAACCATGTACAATACAATTGGTCAGAATTGACGACGTCACACACCCCTGCACTACCTATTTGCACCTTATAAACTCGTTGCCGTTTGCTTTGGATTTTTGTTCCAAACCCAAGAGCTTAAAGTAATGAACTGGTTTTTTGCCAATTCATGAGTCACTTGTTTGTCCAAAGTCACTGTATCTTGACGAGCGCATACTCATAGCATTCATTTTATTGCAAACTCAACTCTGAAAAAACGTTCGACTTCGACCATCATGCCGGCTCTGAAGCTACTGTAATGTGTCGGGCTTTACAGCCTCAAGGAACCGCATCATCATCAAAATTTCATATGTGCCCAGTTCTGCTTCGGGCAAATTTTTACTGTTCGAGCAGTTCTTTTAGATTCGAGCCTTTATAGTTCAATTCGAAAATATACACGAGGTTTATTCAATAATTCAAAAAAAATACTAGTGGTAACCTAGCAACAGACAAACCAATGAAGAGCCATCATTCTAGTATGTCAGAAGGAGCTTCTCTCTAAAGAGGATGAAAGATTTGAAACAGACTTAAAATGCAAGATCATATTCAGAGAATATTATACGCAAACTATGAAGTTTAACTTCAAGTGGAAACTTTTTTTTTCACGAGTGAGCGTAGCGAATCTTTTTTCCACGAGGAGATAAATTCGTATTTTCGCGTCAACGTGCAACTTTCTTTTTATTTCATAGATATGAATGATTATTTGTGTGGAAATGAGCGGGAAAAACAAAGCAATGGCGTCAGCGATATCTCCACTAGTGAGGATATGGAAAGTATGTCATTCGTATCCCGGATGTTGTTTTATGTGAAATCTACGAGTGGCGTATTTTACAGTAAAACTCTCAATCTATATAATAAATTGGCGTATTACACTTCTTAAGACCAACGAAATACTCTCATTTGTCAGGCTGTTTTCTTTCGGAGAACATTAATCTTTTTTAGGAAACTATTGTAAAAAGTTTTTTTTAAAAAAAATGTTTGTCTTTATGCAAATGCGCATAGAGGAACTTTCTAGAACGGTTTGACGGACAGTGCCTACGTGTTTAGCATACTCTTGTAAATCTAACAGGACATAAAGCCTTTGCATCTAAATTGAATGCAACTGTTGCATAGGAAAAACAACATTTTCTTTTGAAGTAGCATTTGAAACATCTAGAAGCAATAAACACAGGCATTGGCATGCTTCGGTTACTTACAAATTGATTTGAGCAAGCGTATCTTGCGTAAACACATACAGACTTTTTTTGCTCCGGTATCAGAACATGTGGCCCGGAGGCACAAATAGTAAACACAGGTTTACAAAACGTGGACAAGATTCAAGGTCAGGTGATGATAATCAAGAGATGATGATAATCATTGTACAATTTATGCTTTGACGCGCAGTTCAGACTTTTCTTAGGTCATGTATACAAAGCGTAAACATTCAACTGGCCAGTGGCAACTCTCAAGAAGAGAAACCAGACGAAATAAGGTGATTTATGTGTAATGAAAGTAGAAGAATAAATTGATAAAAATTGGTAGAACCATCATATATTTTCACGCTTATTAGGCCAGTAAGACAACGTCCGCTTATTTTTCTCTCAGTCTCTCGATACCTACTCCGGCCTCTTATATGAAACTCTCTCCATATGACTTGCATACTTAACATATCCTACGCTCAAGATAACTCTCGGTAGGAGTAGAACAAGCTGAGACAATAAATCATGAACTCACCGCATCAGCGAGTTTCTCTGCAGTGACGTGGAGCATGAATCGATTCAACAAAACTCCACCGGACTAAAGAGGTGTCAATGTTCCAACGTTCAAATATAGCTACAGAAAATATTCATGAGTGACTGTAAGCGAACAGTTTTCCTGATTAGGTGATTAAAAACTAATTTGATGTAACTCTTTGGCATTCAAACAAACCAACTGAATGTCAATGTGAAAGGGGGCCAGCGAAAACGATGATACATGCAGTATCAAACTGCAACGGTTAATTTTGCACTAGTATAGAACCAAAGCAGTCTATAATAACTGCAACGCTTTTCTTGCACCTAAAATTGGAGTGAAAAATCTCGAAACGGCATGCAGAAACAATAGTTAAAGGGAGAAATAGTTTTGCTGTTTAGGGTTCGGACTGGGGGGGAAACGATTAAAAAATTCCCTTATATCCAAGGCATTCTTGAGCTTGTTTTGTTTGTGCTGTTTGGTTCGTTATCAAGTTTCATTCCAAAGCACAGCGTATGTACAAATGTAAATCTGTTTATCGAACATCGATGAATCCACATACGAATTTAGTTTACAAAGCAGGAAGAATTATCAAGTGAACGAGCCGAAAGCTGTGTTCATTCTGCTTTTTCTTGCGACATTGGAGTAACTTTCTTCCAAGCAGTTTTTTCTAACTTAAATTCTGAGCTCTAAGAACATTACAATATTAATTTGAACGCTTTATATCAAAGTAAAGTTAGCAGAAAACATATTGATAACAAAACAGTCCTGCTTGCACCAAACTGCATGTGATCTGTTGGTGACAAATTAGGCATTCGTAATATTTGATGCACGCAATTTTGCAATTATGGACAAACTGTTACGTGTTTTTTTATAGAGCTTTCTAAAACAGTCCCTCAAGATATGTAGTAAAGAGTGACGACTCATAACGACAGATGTTTAAGATTAGTACACAAACGGTATTTGCAAGGCTGAGAACGGCGCAAGTTGATTGAAAGTTAATGCACATGACCTAAGCACAAACCTGACTACCTCTAAGTTTGAAATCCTGATGACAAAAAAACTACCTGGAGTCTCTTTCGAGGTTGCTCGATTTTTATAAGATGAGCAGTTCAGAAGAAGCGCTTACCATGAACCGACCACAGACCATTAACGATGCCACTAGCCGAGCTGTAGCGAAGAGCAACTTTTTCCGACAGGCCGGCTACACAGTAACTCAGAAGCTTGTGAACCGTAGCGATTAGTTCATGTTTCTTGCCTACAGCAATATGCATACGAAGATTACTATTGACCCCCTACAGATTAGTACGCAAATACAAATTCTAGGATGCATAACTTGTCCTCTCGTGAAAATCCGAACTAGCACGAAGTATTGAATACTGTTCATCACAGATTTGATGACAATTGTACATAGCTGTGGAAGTAATTCCCTTTTTTCAATTTGGATAAAGTAAAACTTACCGAGACGGAGTTGTGACTTCGTAAAACAAATTATGCAATAGCTATTAGTATTACAGCTCGAGAGCGTAATCTACCCGATTATTACATAATCCTTTATCAAAACAATTACAGAACTGAATAAACAAAGCTAAGATGATTTACTGCGAATATTTTGGGAAAATCTTGAGTGAAGTCGCAAGCAAACTGGAATTGCCACTCTACCTGAAGAGCGTTATAAACAAGATAATAAACGACAAACAACAACAACAACAAACAGATCGACTGAGGCTGCTGTTGCTAGCTAGGGTCAGACATGTTAGGCCAGCATAATGGCCAAGTTTGTAGCATAATTTTATCATAATGCTACAAAACCTCGTTTTCAGTAAAAAGTGTACTAAAAAAATAAAGTTAACTTTTTTCTCTTATCAATTTTTAACCGGAGACAAAATTGCTGACAAGTGACATGCAATATGTATTTAAATGTTCTAGAGGCCATGTTACAAAGGTCATTAAAATGCTACGTGTTGAGCAAATGAGATGTGTTTCGCCAGCAAAATTCAAAGCCAGCATAGCACGAGCAAACGATTCTTTACGAGCATAATTTTCGGCATAATGGTACAATTTTTTGGGTGACGCTAAAAAGCATAATGAACAAATTTAGGAGTATATATACAATCGGTCTGACCCTAGCTTTTGCGATAGCTACAGTGACAATGTGAACGATAAAAAAAACAGACTTTCAATTTTTTTTTCTTTTAGTAAGATTTGATTGAAAAATGCTGGCACATAGTATCTCGTTTAATTTAATGTTTAATTATTCAAACGACTTAGAAAAAACTAGTCGATCAAGAAATTTTGGAAGTATAAGCTTGAATTTTGGTGAAAAAAAGATGCAAGTGCATTGAAAATCAACTCAGATGTTAAGCTGACGAATAGATTTGTGCGTTAGCGCGATCGAGCCGAGGATTTCAGATTTTTCTATAGCCTTTTTAAATAATTGTTAAAGAAACGTTACGCAACAACCTTGTCGTTTTCTCAATCGTCAAAACATGTTTTCGGTTGGTGGCCTAGCGATTCCGCTTAGGAAAAAGCAAAATGTTCTTTGTTACAGATAGTTTGAATTGTTGACTTGAATACATCAAGGTACCTCAAAAGGATGCAGAGAAGCAAAAGTACCCGTGACTCGGGTTATGAATGTCTTACATAACGTACGTACAGCAAATACTGAAATAGAGCCGGTGGCTGTGTCATTAACTTTTGACTCGGCGTATTTCGATTTTATACCGGAATAAAGATCAAGTAACAAGTTCTCGTTGTGTAGTCCAAGAGTAACAACGAAAATCGTCATCAGTCATGAAAAAAAAACCCAAGCTGGATGATTGGATCAGTGTTTTGAGCTTGGTTTCCGAGTGATGCAACATGCGCGCAGTGGAAGAACTGCACCGTGTAGCCACCTTTGAAATCATTAATATTGCACGCAACGTTGCATGAAGTAGAAACCGATCCTGACTGCTCCTGCAACATTGCAAAATTTCACCGTGTGGCTACCCGAAAAAGTCTAAACACGCGCAACATTGCATGCGATGTTGCATCTTGTAACCGTACCTTTAGTTAAGGTTTTTTTTTCCTTCGATGATGCCGTCCGGATGCCTATTTTAGTAGCGTTTTTATTTGCATGTTATTAAACACTGTGGTGTATTATCAGAGTAAAACAAACAATCTAGACTAAACAAAGCCCCATTTGAAAGTTAAAGAAATTATTCATGGTTCATTTGCGTTTTCAACAAAGAATCGGCTTCGTGCTTCTTAATAGCAGCGATTTGCATGTTTTCCAGCTATGCATACGGTAGCGTTTTAATTTCACGCCCTTGTTTACCACCGCTGATGAAACAGACTGGAAATGCTACATTTTCGTACGGTTGTTCGTTTTTCTCCCAAACGAAATATCTCCTCTTTCAAATTTGGTCTTCCACGCGAAGTGAGTACGGTCTCAACATCTGATCATTACCAATCACAGCAGTTCAAGTCGTTTGAACAAATCCCGGGGCCGAAGTCACTACCAGTTCTAGGCAATGTTTATCGATTGTTTTTCACCTCCAAATCCTTCGGAAAACGCGTTATAGATCTTCAGATCGAAGACATCAAAAGATATGGCGCTATTTCAAAAGACGTCATACCCGGCCGAACCTCACTGAAAATCTCAGATCCTTCCGATGTTGCCAAAGTCCTCCGTTGTGAAGCAAAATATCCAAAACGATTTGAAATACCTCTGGTTGACTATTACAGAGATGCTCGAGGGAAAAAACCGGGAGTTTTCTTTCAGAACGGTCCCGACTGGTACAAACACAGAAGTGTCATCAGTAAGCGCTTATTAAGACCCAAGGAAATCGGCGATTACGTTCCTGTCTTTAACGAAATCATCAGCGACTTCGTTTCACGGTTAAGAAACAAACGTGGAGACCATGACATGGTAAATGATCTTGATAACGAGCTCTTTCGGTGGTCGTTCGAGTCCGTTGCGTATGTGGTGTTTGACAAGCGGCTGAGAGCTATCGAAGGGGACAACCTCGAAGCGCAACAGTTTATCAACGCGGTCAGATTTGTTTTGGAATCTTTTCTTAGCGCTTCTCTTCTTTCCACAATGGTTTTACAAGCACATTTATGAAACAAAATCTTTCAAAAAATTTGTAGATTCCTTTGACATGATGTACTTCTACGCAGATTACTTCCTTGCTGAGAAAATCAAAGAGCTTGAAAGCCAGGGTGAGAGCGCAGAAATGACGGACGAAAATGGGAAGAAAAAGGTGGAATTCTTGAGATTTCTATTATCCAGCAAGAAATTAACGAAAGAAGACTTGTTGGACAGTGTGATCGACCTTTTGTTTGCAGGAGTGGACACGACATCCAACACCACTCA
Source organism: Hydrozoanthus sils (assembly GCA_027575215.2). NCBI lineage: Eukaryota > Metazoa > Cnidaria > Anthozoa > Zoantharia > Hydrozoanthidae > Hydrozoanthus > Hydrozoanthus sils. The sequence continues at coordinate 2,281 of JAOBRD020485390.1, read as the reverse complement.
GTGGGCGCTGTACATGATGGGAAAACATCAGCAACAACAAGAGAAACTCCATCGAGAGGTAGCTTCTCTTCTTGGCCACAACCAACATCCAACGCCCAGTACACTTTCAAAGATGCCTTACCTAAAGGCGTGGGTTAAAGAAACCTTACGACTTTACCCTGTGGTGTTTGCCCTACCTCGAATGCCCCCAGAGGACCTAGTTCTAAGCGGTTACTTTGTTCCAGCAGGGACCCAAATCGACATCGGATACTACGCAATGGGTCGCGATAAAAACCTGTTTGATGACCCCGACAATTTCAAGCCTGAACGATGGCTTCGAGACAATGATAAGCACATGGAAAACATAACAGACCCTTTCGCTTCACTTCCCTTCGGCTTTGGTCAAAGAATGTGCATTGGACGCCGGGTGGCCGAATTGGAAATGTACTTGCTTCTTGCTAGGATCGTCCAGCAATTCCACATCGAGTGTCGACAGAACGAACTCGTTGAACCCGTTCTTTATGGTACGCTAAAACCTGACAAACCGGTTCGGGTGCAATTCCAGGACAGAAAATATTGAAAACGTCGCAACACCTGAAAATACCACACCAAAGAGGCAAAGCTTTGTGGCTGAAAAAAATTCCGTTTTTATCAAGAAAAGGGAACAGCTTTAAGAAATTCGTGCTAAGACGCCGTTTAGTACTGATGTTACCCAATAGGCAACCAGTAATACTATATTTGTAAAATTCATCAACTATTCATGAGGGTACAAATCAATCCCAGTAGATCACATGTACAAAACTGTAAATACAAATCACAGGGAGGGATTGAATAGGTAGCAGGGAAAGGTCGAGCGCAGTATTTACTTCACATGTACAAAACTATAAATACAAATGAATTTTCTGCAAACACGGAGAGGGAGCGAATAGGTAGCGGGGAAAGGCCGGGGCTGATGAATTATTAAACAGTAGAAATAGTTTTTGATATGTGCAGAGTCCTGCTCCGGTAATTAGTAATCACTAACTTTTAGTGATCACTACTGATCAAAGTGACAACACATAGTGGACATGTTTTCGTCATATAATTTAGTTTCATATACTGCTAACTTTACTCTAACATACCAATAAACACAACACAAAGAATTTCGTTTTACCTCCTATCGCTTTTCGTCAAAGTGTTAAACGCCATTTCTCCTGTACTTTTCCCAACTGGCGATAATGACAAGTAGATACAGCGGCGTTCCCAGGTTTGGTTCGCCACTTCACACATGAAACTGCTGAGCCAGATGTCCTTACATTGTCATTGTTTGCTGCAAAATTTCCGCCGTACTCACCCATACTTAATTATGCATACAACGCTATTTATCTTCAGACCAAAATAAACCTCGGTTTACGAGCGACCAAAAATTTTCGAAATCACCGTTAGGGTTAGGTGTGATGGTTAGTATTTGGGTAAGGATTATATCTTTTAATTCCCTAAACGAAAATGTGAAGTTAGGCGGCCATTACTTTAGGCATAATTAAATAAGGAAATTTTACCTTGTTTGCCTCCAACTGTTTCGAACCGCCGTTTTTTGTTCATTTTCGTATTTTTCCAGGCAGTTAAAGCATTCACCACCAGTTTTGTATCGTATCTAGCAGTTCTTGTTACTGTCTCAGTAAGAAAATTTCTTTCTCTTCAGTTTTCAGAGTGGAAACGAGCTGTTGCCACACTCTCTGTTTGGTATTGACTGAGAATTATCATTATTGTCCCATGCACATTTTTGCATGCATGGATGTCCAATTACCGAAATGCATAACTAATAGTTCTATTTCTGTGGGATTTAATGATTTTTGCATGCATTCATGTCCAATTACCGATTTGCAAAATGGTTCTTTGCATTCAAGTTATTGTTTTCATTTCACAAGTACGATAGAATATTCACGTCCGATCTGAATAGGAGTTACGCCCATCGGCTCGCCATAAGCCAGTTGGGCATTTCACAAACACAAGCACGCGTCGGGATAAAATGTAAAAGTCACAAAATTTAAACAAATGAAGACAATGAAGCGAGATGGGAATTAGTTATTATTCCTTTCTTAATTTTGATGAGTATTTCATTTTATCCCGACGCGCGCTTGTGTTTGTGAAATGTCGAACTGGCTTATTGTAAACGCCAATATAGATCTTCCGCTCATATTTTGTATAATATTACTTCTTCTGCGGCGGAAGTAAAAAATTATTGGGGGGAAGGGGAACGCAATTGAAATTTTAATAGTTTGTTATAAGATCTGAAACGCCTATTCAAAAGTTATTGTGGTTA